>LOEQ01003434.1:164687-175463 GCA_001685075.1 Bramus lutescens
GGACCTACCCGTCACTGGCTGCAGCACTCAGGAGAGTGGACCCTACACCTTGCCTGGGTAGCACAGTAAAGCTGACTCTGTTGAAGGATGTGCAGGTGAGTCAACCCTGAGGGCAAGAGAGCAGAAATGGCCCTGATGCCTTGCTGTCTACTGCATTGTGTGAGCTAGTGGGGTGGTGCTGGAGAGCTTGCCCTCGTGGTGAGGATGAGGGAGAGCTGGTGAAGTGACCAACCTAGCTACCACCCAGGCCCAGAACCAGGGCTGTAAGTTGGCCCACCCCCAACATCTACCTCATCTATGAACTGCTGAAGCAGTGAAGGGGCCAATCCTGCAGACCCAAAACTACAGAATCTCCGTAACATAAGACAACGACAGAATATACAAAAGGAGCCCCAGTGAGAACCCAGTATTGCGGTGTAGCAGAGGCCAGAAGCCTCGAGCCAGACCAACGACTCATTGCAATGAATACTTGGAAGTAAAATGTATGAACTAAAGGGTCTACTGTGTGACTCACTGGGCCACAACATTTTTTTTTATTTTACCTTATTTTATTTTGTGGGAAGGTTGCAAGGGCAGAGGGCAGATATAAAGGGACGGGGAGATGAATGGGATTGGGATGCATGATGTGAAATCCACAAAGAATCAATAAAAAGTTTGAAAAAAAAAACAATCACCCAGCCACAAACCCTGTGACCTACAACAGAGACCTGCCTGCAAGGTATACTTTTGCAATAATGGCATGAATGTTACGGGAGTAAGCAACTTTCTTTTTTCTTTTAGTTTTTCAATATGGAGTTTCTTTGTGTAATTCTGGTTGTCCTGCAAGGCACTCTGTAAACCAGGCTTGTCTCAAATTCGCAGAGATTCGCCTGCCTCTGCCTACTGAGTGCTGGGATTAAAGGTGGACGCCAACACAGCCTGAACCTATACTGCTAAAGTGACCAAGAACCTGAGACAATATAGGTCATGAGGCAAGAGGAAAACCTACTACTATTATTCTGCTAAAGGAATAAATGACTCCTAATAACATAATCCTACACCCATAGATCAGTGCACACTCAACCCTCATCAGAGATGCTTCTTCTTTCAGTAAAAGATAACTAATATAGAGATCCACAAATGGACAATGCACAGAGAGTGTTTCAAAGAAAGACTTCGGAGCACTCAGCCTTAAGTGGGATGTCTTCATCAAATATTTCTCAAGGCTCAGAGATAAATTGCAAAAGGGGAGGCAGAAGGATCGTAAGAGGAAGAGGTGATTAGTGGTCCCCAAGAAAACAATGTCTTCCAGACAAATCAGGACTGATAAACACATGAACACACAGATACTGTGGCAGTACACATAGATCTGCACAGGTTTAAGCCATAAAAATTCCCAGAACTGAGAAAGGGAATTGGACACAAAATTCCACCCTTAACCAAGCTGTTTGCAATTGACACCTACTGAGAAATGGAAAATCAGTTTTCTCCAATGGAGTGTCACTGGGTAGATCAACTATACGCCATGCACAGTAGTAGTTGCCAACACAAAACAAAACGGATTCATTCTTTGTTTTGTTTTCTTGGTGGGGGTTGTTTTATTTTGGTATCTTTTGTTTTAATGGGTTTTTGTTTGTTTTGATTTTCATTTGCATTTTTTCTTTCCTTGGAAGAAGAGAGGGAGAAAATGCACATGAAGTTGGGTGGAGAAGCGGAGACAACTGGGAGGAGTTAGGGGATTGAATGCAACATAACCAAAATATGTTCTGTGAAAAAAAATAAACAAGCAAAAAGAATGTGCTGTTTAAAAATGCCTATTTAGTTTTTAAGGATGGAACTCTACCCTCTACTTGATTTTAACCATGTACAGACTGCTATGATAGGACATAGTAATAGTGGTGATCATTTGTGGAAATAAATGATATTAGCAATACTACCCAAATGTTGAAGAATCAATATTATATTTGAAGGACTTAAAAATTAGCCTTTGTCTAGAGTAGCTTGGTGTTCTTGTGGGATTCCTAACTACTGTTAGGAGTTGGAGGGGGGCTGTCTCTGACTCTTTCACCTGTTTCTGGGACCCTTTTCCTCCAACTGGTGTGTCTCATCCAGTCTGGATGTGATGGTATGTGCCTGGTCTTATAGTAGCATATTATGCCATGTACTTGGTTGATGTCCTTGGGAGGCCTGCTTTTTTCTAAGCAGAGGCAGGGTGGAGGTGGGGGTTCTGGGGGAGGGGGTGGTAATGGGGAGAGACTAGGGAAAGGGAAGGGAGGAGACACTGTAGTTGGGATGCAATATATGTGAGAAGAGTAAAACATTTTTAAAATTGGCCTTTGTGAGTAATCCACGTGAAACAGCTCTAGGTGAAAATATTTTTAGAGAGGTTAAGAAGCACTTTCAGCCATGGAAGCCATCTTCTAGTAACTCACCACAATGCTAGACACAAATAATAGAGGCACTCACTATATGTTCTCTAGACCTTTTCAGGAAATACGGACTTGTTCCTTTGTCCACAAAAATGTAAATCTACAAGAAAAGTGATATTGGAGACTTTAAGGGAAAGGTTACTATTTAAAAGGAATAGCCCTTAAGTGTTACCATGACAAAACTGGAAGTATTTGCAAAGTCACCCAGCATGCCGTGGGCATCACTATAAACAAACAAGGTAAGGGCAGTACTCTTGCCAAGAGAACTAATATGAGCACTGAGCCTATTAAGCACTGGAAGAGCCAAGGCAGCTTCCTGTAACGGGTGAAAGAAATGACCAGAAAAAAGGAAGCCAAGGAGAAAGGTACCTGGCTTTAGCAGAAACATCAGCCTGCTCCACCCAGAGAACCACACTTTGTGAGAACTAACAGATGGAACCTGAGCTGCTGCAGCCCATTTCTTATGAATTCACCTTTTAATGTACAAAAATAAAGAAAAGATCTATATTGTTAAGAAAAAAGCAGCTAAGAAGTATAAAATGAAGTGGAATCATCTAAGATGTGATATAATTGATGGTGGTAAGTATATGTGGAAGAACAAAATAGTGGAACAAATTTACAAAGCTTTAAGAAGGAAACATTTTTAAATCCTGTGACTATTCAGAGAATGTTCATATGTAGTTACTCTACAGTAGGGTTTTGAATCTTTGAAAGTTACTGAAACGGTGGTGACTTCATTCACTCTCATGAACCATCAGCTCAATGAATTCTAGTATGAAACACAAAATGTCTTCAGTGTTTCAGCAGTAGCAGAGTTCTGCTGTGATTCTTTAAGCTTAGACCAAGATTGAAAGTTTTACAAGAACTACCCTTAGTCACAATTTGAGCAGCATTCATGGATTTTGCTGGTTGTATTTCCTTGAACCTAGTTCAAACAGTGAACACACCCTACAGGTGCTGGTGCTCAGTCTTCTTGGCCCCATCTACTTCCTTATGCCACCTTCTACAGTATCTTGCCTTAGCAACTCCTCACATGGCCGTCGTTGTTTAGACACCTTGGCTCTGCCCCTCTACCTATCATGAAACCTTACCTAAGCATTCACACAACTACCTTTACTCCAGTGATACCCTGGTAGTCACCAAATTGGAGTCACCCCAGGCTCCCCACTCATAGATCAATACAGAGTATCTAAAAGACTGAGTTTCAAGTACTTCCTATCTCATCAGAAGTCATCTAAAATAGTATAGCTGAATCAAATCACACTTAACACTAGTGGATTAGAAATTTTATCAAATGAATAGCTACCTACCTATAGCAGATGCCTAGGTCCCATAATAAATTATAGCAATATGAAAAACCAAGACAATATGTCCACCACAAAGATCATCAATTCCTGCAGCAATTTTCCCCAATAAGAACAACTCTGATGAATATCAAGACTTACTATAGGAGTTAAGTCCCTGAGATCCACATAGTGAAAGGAAAGAATGAACTCCAAAAATTCATCCTCTGACCTCCACACCCATGCCATGCCACCTATGAGCTCTCCACCTCCCATACAAATCAATAAATAGACATTAAATATAAATGTTTAACAGGGAATAGTTTGGTTTTTCTCACAGTTTAAGGGTACAGTCTACCATGGCAGGAAAATTATTGCGGCAGAAATGTGAAGTAGACCATGTTGTATCTGCAGTCAGGAAACAGATAAATGTTGGTGTTCAACTCACTTTTTTCTTTTTAATCAATTCAGGATCGCAACCCATTTATGGTGTCACCATGTTCAGAGTGAGTTGTCCTTCTTCAATTAAACTGTTCTGGAAGCACACTTACAGACACATGGAAACATTGTTTCTATGGTGATACTAAATCTAGTCATATTGACAGTGAAAACTAACCATCACACAGACACTAACTGAAAAAGATAGAAAACCACTTATTTATGACCCACATGCCCATCTCTTAATGGTCTCCCAATTTAAAGACTTGCTACCTAAATCAACAAAAAGGTCCATTTTGTCATTCTTGGATTCTCCCTACCTCCTCTTTACTATTGTTGAAGAAGGCAAGAAATAAGGAAAAGACTAAGGAAAACTGATGAGATTCACATTTAGAGACATGAATTCCCCTTAGCTGTGGCTATTTTCAGAGCTATGAAACCAAAGCAGCCACACAGGACCCCATTATTCTGTGCTTATTTGGAAAGCAGGATAGACTCTACATACAAGGTAAGGCAATGAATTAGATTAAAATGAAAATGTCATAACAAGTCCATTACTTTGAAAACTAGCTTAAAAACATAAAGAAGAAAGAAAAGGAAAATGGTTCCAGGATTGATTTAATACTTTGTTTTGCTATTATTAAAGTCTTAATCTTTGAACAAGGGGCTCCACAATATACTTTTTTTTTTTTTGCAAATTGCATAGCCCATCCTTTCCAAAGTTAGATAAAGGTCAACTACTTGAAGGTATCCAAAAGGAGTCTATGCTGGGAACTATGTTGTGTTATGTATCATATTAGTGAAATAAGAGGTTCAAAGAAGGAATCAAACCATGTATGCCTAATCACTGTGCTCTCCAGTCATAGGCTCAAGATAGTGAGTCTGTCACTACTTCCAGAGACAGATGATGAGACCAAAGGTATCCAGCTCAGTCACCCATGCACAGATACTGATCCTGGAGAAGAAAATCTGTCTTATTTAAGTGCAAGAGAAAAAACAACATCTAAACTAAGGGGAAAACAGCACAATCATTAAGGAAAGTCAGAGGAAAAAATGGACCTACTCTCTACCAGAAGAAAACTTTAGAAGCCTCTTGCTGGTGTGGGTGGTCCTTCTGTCTATGTGTTGCTTTCATTGGTTAATGAATAAAGAAACTGCCTTGGCCTGTTGATAGGGCAGAACTTAGGTAGGTGGGGAAAACTAAATGGCATGCTGGGAGAAAGGAGGCAGAGTTAGGAAGAAGCCATGGAGCCACAGGAGACACTGGGAATTTTGCTAGGTAAGCCACAGCCATGTGGTGATATACTGATTAATAGAAATGGGTTAAAATAATATAGGAATTAGCCAATAAGAAGTTAGAGCTAATGGGCCAAGCAGTGTTTTAATGAATGCAATTTCTGTGTGGTTATTTTGGGGCTAAGCTAGCTGGGTGGCCAGGGCAAACAAGCAGACCCTCCTCCTACATCTTGCCAACCCTTAAAGCTTCTGCAAGAAAGAAAGAGAAGGAAGTGAAAAGTAGGATTGAGATGAAAATCCAACAAAGTGAATGAAATGGCAAGAGAAATGGGCAAGGTAAGAAATACTAACCAGGACACTTCAAATAGAACAATAAAAGCAAGTACACATTGGAAATAGTCAAGAGGAATATTCATATAGCAAAAAAGACTGGTGTCAAAAACAAAGCCAATGCTTAGAATTTACCTTACTGTAGAAGACAGAGATGGGACCAGTAAGACAGATGATAACTGTGAAGAAACAAATAAAGAAGCTGGAGAACATTCTTGAATGTTTTCTGTTTCTAAAAGAGGAACAGAGGCAAATGGAAGCAAAAGCATAAAATAGGAGAAAATGACCCTCCAATGAAGAGCAGCATGTGTTGATTAAAAGAGCCCACTGTGGGAGAGCAATGTGCATTGTTGACATAGATACCACCATGTCAAGGACCCATGGGAATGCAAAAACCTTCCATTGATCTGGACAGTGTGTGCAAAACCTAGCAACTGGAACTTCCTCCTTCAGGGTGACTGCAACCTCAAACTTCTCCCCTACAGAGATCTCCTACTGAGAGTACCACACCCTCCCCTCTCCCTTGTGTTACATATAACAACAGGCTGAGTTTCTGGGTTGCATTGTAGATTCCCTCTATCAGTGTTATGTGTATTTATTATTTGCTTAGTGTCTGTCATTTCTTTATTTATGCATTGTCCCAGTCAGGGTTTCAGGACCAAGTTGTACAGGATGAGGCAGCTCACCATGTTTTATGCAAAGTCAACCAGAGGAGACACAGCTAAACACATCATGGCAAAAGTCAAGCAATATTATTAAAGTTTCTATGTTGATTCAGACAAAAGTGTGAAATCATGCTACCCAGGTTAAAAACAAAAATTAGTCTTAGAGACCCACAACTGGACAATGTGCAGAGAGTGAGAATATTTTGTCCTAAGTATGTTGTCTTCACCAGACTCCCCCCTCAGGGTTCAGGGACTTGTGTGGAAGAGGACATGGAAAGACTGTAAGAGCCAGAGGTGATGGATGACTCCAAAGAAACATGTCTTCCAGACACAACATGACTGATACACATGTGAATTCACAGAGATTGTGGTAGCATTCACAGAGCCTGAACAGGTTCAAACAAGATGGGCTTCCAGGGCTGATAGTGGGAAGTGAACACAGGGTTTCCCCTCTAACCAAGAAGCTATCTGCAATTGGTACCCATTTACAAAGGAAAAAATAGTTTTATTCAGTTAAATCTCACTGAATATTTTAACCACACTTAAGGATAAGCCCTATGCCTGGCATAGATGGCCAACACAAGATGAACTCAGTGGAATTTTTGCAGACTTTTGTCTCATATAGCCATATAGTTTAGCTTTGTCTGGACTTTTTTTTTGGTCTTATTAGTCTTTCTTTTCTGTGGGGGTTTTGTATATATGTATATGTGGTTTTTTTGGGTTTTGTATTGATTTTTATGGAGAAAGGGTGTGGAGTTGGGTGAGTGGGGAGGTGAGGAGGATCTTCTTGGAGTTGGCAGAGGGCGAAAAGTATAATTGAAATATATTGTAAGAAAACAAATTGTTTTCGATTAAAAACTGAAAAAAATTGATCTCCCTGGTTTCTTACATATAGACATTTAGGAAATTTTTGTTGGACTAAAATATAACATACATGTGAGCTGCCTTTCAAATGTAAAGATGCCAGAAATACATCCTACTACTTGAAGGATTGTGAAAGATAACACCATCTTGTTAATATTTTCTTTTCAAAATGGATTGTTTCTCTGTGTGTGTATGGGATATGGAAGGGGCATATGCATATGCAGTGGGGTGTGTGTGTGTGTGCATATTGGTGTGCATGTGTGTGTGTGTGTGTTGATCTGTCTCTCTAGAATATGACTGTGCAGAGTCTCTTCTCCCCTACCTTTATGTAAGTTCCCAGAGCCTGAACTCGGATCATCAGGCTTACATAAGAAGTACCTTTACCTGCTGGGCAGTCTCACCACCTCAGAAGATAAGTCCTTGTAAGCAGCCAAGAGATTTTTAAAAAGCTCAGGAATGAAGATGAGACTCAGGCGATAGCTCTGTCAGTTAAGTGCTTGCCTTGCAGGCATGAGGACCCGAGTTCAATCATGAGAGTCATGGAAAAAATGCAGGGTGTGGTAATGTGTGCTTTTAATTCCAGCACTGAGGAGGTGAGAACAAGAGGACCCCTGGGGCTTGCTGGTTTGCCAGTCTAACCTAATTGCTGAGCTCCAGGTCAGTGAAAGACCCTGTCTCAAAGATGGAAGATGGAGTTCCTGAGGATTTCCCATGAGGTTATCCCCTGGCCACCAGACACATGTGCATGGACATGTATGTGGACCCACCCCCCACATGAAGAAGGATAGACACACACATAAAACAAGAATGAAAGTGTCATGGAGTGAAGTGTTGCCAAGCTGTGATGGCGAATCTCCACTGCCAACTTGACTAGATTGAGAATCACCTAGGAAATACTGCCTGGTCGGGTCTGTGAGGGTGTTTCCAGAGATGTTTGACTGAGGAAGGAAGACACCTTTTAACTGTGGGTGGTACCAAAGGAGAAAGCTAGCTGAGCACCAGAAGAGAAAACTAAAACTAAAAAACAAACACAAAACCAGAGAGTACTTACCCAAGTAATAGATTTACTATATAAATTTAGAAAGTAGAAAAGTACATGGAGCACAAAATAAAGTATTCCCTTTCTCTGGGTAGATGCTCTCAACTAGAAGAATGAAATGCTTAAGCAAAAAACTGAAAAGAAAGAAAATAGCAGAGAAACGTTAATGAGCTACATAACTAATAATAAGCATATCTTCTATTTAAAGACTTAGCTGAGCTAAAGAAATTTAAATATAGCATAGTTATAAGAATACATTACAAACTAAAAAAACAAAGATAATAGCCAAATGCAGAGCCCAAAAGGGGGTAAATAAGTTAGTAATTTTAAATGATCAAGCAAAAAGCATTCACCAGATAGGAAGTTCATTTTATATTAAGAATGGACAAAAATAAAATTCTTTTTTTTTGAAAACCTCACCCCTAAGCTCACCTTCAGTAACCTAGTGACAGCAGGACATGTCAATATCAGCCACAAAGATGAGACACATTTCCACTGTTACCACAAGTTGTGTATCCTCCTTTGTGCATACACTATATCCCCTTACAAAAAGCCAGTGCCTCTCTCCTGACACTCTTTCCCTTCCACCTTGGTTCATAGACCGCCTCTGCATCCTCCTCCCCCAATAAACCCCTTTCATGAGATCTGTTGCATCAGGTGTGACTTTGTGTCATTCTTTGCTCCAACCCACCAAGGTACTTCCACCACTTAAATCTTAACAGTCTTGAAGTTCAATACTATCATACCATCAAAATACATAAAGACCAAGGATGAGATGGCTCAACTGAGAAAGGTGTTTCCCCGAATTTGATCTCCAGGACCCATATCGTAGAAGGAGAGAAGCAACTCTCAAAATTTGTTTCCTGACCTCCTCATATGCCCCCTGGCACATCCTTCACCCCCATCCCCACTAAATAATTAAAAGCAACTTTAAAAGTATATTAAGAAAAAGTATTAGACATTCATCAGATGTATTAGTAAGCATTAGCTGTATTACTACAACAAGATACCTGAGATAAGATATAACTAAAAAATGGTTTATTTAGCTCACAGTCTAGAATCAGGGGGGGTATTTGTTTGGGCCTCTGGTGATGGCAGCAAACAATGGGAAGTACAGGAAGTGGGAAAGAGCAAACCACTCACATTACAAGCAAGGAAGCAGAAAAGAAGTCCAAAGTTTTATAGTACCCTTCAATGGCATGCCTCAAGTAACCCATGAACTCCAGAAAAGGTGCTGTCTTTTAAAGAACCACAGTACCCCTCAATAGCACCACTCTGGAGAGAGACCAAACTAGAGTCTGTTGCATGAACCACTGGAGCATAGACCACAGCACTAGAGGAGCAAAAGCAATGCATATAAATATATAGGAGTGTGTGTGTATGTGTGTGTGTGTCTGTGCGCGCACGTGCATATGTACAGTCTCATAATACCCATTCAATACAAAGAGAGATGAAAGTTATTACATAGATATCTGCATAGACACACACAGAGTATAGAAATGGAACAAAGAGACAGAGAGAGTGGTTGAGATTCCTAGGAATTGCCCCATGCCATGTTGGAAAAAACAAGTCTAAAATCCACAGGGCTGGCCAACATGTTGGAAACTAATAAAAACAGCTTTTACAGTTTTTTTTTCAGTCTAAATTCTACTAATGAGGCCAGTTAGCTGTTCAGGAAGGGATTCTTTGATGGTATTGGTCTTTTTTTTCAATGTGTGTGTGCATGCACATGTATACACATAAGAATGAATGTGCAAGCATGGGCATGTATGTGGCATGGCATGTTTGTGAAGGTCAAAGGACAACAACTCTTGAAAGTCAGTTCTTGTTTTTTGAGGCAGTGACTCTCTTGCTTCTGTGGCTGCATATTCTAGGCAAATGGCCTCACCAACTTCCAGGTCATCCTCCTGTCTCCACCTCTCACCTTGTTACTAGGAGTGTTGGGATTACAGATGCACAGAATCACATTATGTGGGTTGTGGGGACTGAAGGTTTTCACTGCATATTCTGTTACTTTCTGAGACATCTCCCCGGGTTCATCTTTGGTTCAGTCCTGAAGCAAGATTGCATCATTGGTAAACCACAGTGTAAACTCTTAAAATAAGACTCACCCCCATTTTGGGGGGTAATTTGCTTCACCCACAATCAACTGATTGCAAATATTAATTAACGCTAAAAAACCTTCATAGCAATATATGCAGTAGTATTTGACTAAATAAATGGGTATGGCAGTCTACCCAAGTTGATCATATATTAATTATATAAAAAATATTTCAACTTACTTTACAAAGAATACAAATGATATGCAAAAGTATGTAATGTTGAATCCATGTCTCACACTTTGTACTGGGATATGTTCCAGGTGGGTCAAATATTGAACTGCCAACTGTTATGATTTTTTTTAAAATTATGCAAGATCCCTGGCGGCAGTAGGCATCAGAAATGCTGTAGGTCCCCAAATGGTGGTAGCGGGTCATGCGGTGGCAAGCAGCAGGCCCTGGGAGCAGCTAGTC
>LOEQ01003435.1:87177-101826 GCA_001685075.1 Bramus lutescens
ATCTGTGAGAGCAGCTGGAGCTGTGGTGGGAGGGAAGGGAGGCTGCATCAGGCAGTTTACCACAGAGCTGGGTGTCAGACTGGGGATTGGCTTTGTGGAGGGGAGGGAGAGGTGAAAACCTTCAGTTCACGTACTTGCTTCCCTGGGCTAGAGTGGCCAGCAGGTTTCCAGGGATTTTTTTTTGTCTTTTACATTGCATTTTATAAAAGGAATGTTCTGTCATGCTTATCAAAGTTCCTTTGTATCTCTAATCTCTTCTCCTTGGACACTGCGGAAGGATTTCTTGTTAATTGCTGGTGTTAAACAATCTGATTCTGATATTCATATTCTGATGTTCATGTTTCTTATGTCTGCGAGTTGTTGAAATTTGGGGGTTATAGCTTCCGTCAAATTAGAGGAATTTTAAGCCATTCTTTCTTCGAATATTTTTCTACTTTATTTTCAGGTTTTCCTGAATTGTAGGTATATTTTGTCACATGAGGACTTCCCAGCACTAACATATACTGGTTTTCAAACGTTTAAATCTGAAATATGGATTCACATGAAGTTGCAAATTTCATAGAGCTTACCAGTAGCTTTATTTTATGTAACTATAGCACAATATCATAATAAATAGTTAAAATCAGGCCACGGGCACATATGATCACATCATATCACACATCAGTGAAGCCAATATGCAGACCTATTCCATTACCTGATATGTCTCCTTTGTTATTAATATACCTTTGTAGTCACCGCATATAAAATGGTTACAAATTAGTATTGTTATTATTGGAGTAGCATAGTAGAAAACAGTCACTGCTATTTGCCGTAATAGCTGGGTCTTGTTTTCTTCAAGTGGTTCTTTTCAGGGATGAAAGTAGTTTCCTCACCTGTGTGCAGAGGGCTCCAGTAGGCCTCTCAAGTTCTTCGTAGAGTTCTCTCTTCTCCAGGCCTCTGCCCTGTGAGTTTGACTTTGGGCTCTCACAATCTTCTTCAAATGTACGCTGGACTTGAAATTCCTCAATAGAGAAAGCCGCAACAGTCCTTGGGCTCACTGCGATTCTTTTCAGTTTCTCTTCAAGATAGTTTTTCTCTCTTGCCTAATGCCAAATCGCCAGATGGAAAGCTTGTATTTTATATACCCATCATTTGTATTGCAAGAGTAAATGCGATTGCTCTTATTGCACACCGACCACTATTCAAGCTATAGAAACACAGTGCTTTCAGACTTGCTGCTCTCTTCAGCGACTAAATTGAGCAAAAGATTCTCTAAGTCTATCCCAACTCTGGTTTTAGTCTTGTCTGACTTCATTTCATGGTGAATTTAAAAAATATATATATTTATTTTACTTTATATGTATTATTTTACCTGCATGTATTTAAGTGCACTGTGTGCATGCCTGGTGCCAGTGGAGGCCAGAAGTGGGTATTGCATGCCCTGAAACTGGATTTACAGATGGTTGTGAGCTATCACTTGGGTGCTAGGAACTGAATCTGGATCCCCTGAAAGAGCAGCATGTGCTCTTAACTGCTGAGCCATCTCTGTAGCCCCTCGTGGTGAGTTACAGTTATATTGTACTCATTTATTCTCCACAGTTTTCTTTTGTTAATGCTTTCATTCCTACTTATTAAACCCCTTTACTTAGGAAGCTGCTCATCATAAAAGTTTCGGAACACAGACAAAACATTCAAATAATTATTTTAATAATATTCAATACTGGTATACAAAAACTCAGCTTCCAACTTTTGAAATGATGGTATTTGATAGTGAGAATCAAACCAGTAACTTTTGAAATTCTCAGTGAATTGCCTATTAGGAAATGTTATGTGTGTGTGGGGGGGGTTGTATTGCAGGTTCACCTGTGTGTGCCAGTGTGGAGGCACTTGGAGGCTAGAGGTCAACCTCAGATGCTGTTCCTCACATGCTGTCCATCTTGGGGTGTTCTGAGTTAGGGTCCCTCACTTGTGCTAGAGTTTGCAGATCAGGCTAAACTGGATGCTCAGTGAGTCCCGGTGATATTCTTGCTTCCATCTTCTCCTCCCTGGCTTGCAAGTCTGTGCTACTATACCGAGCTTTTTAAAGGTGTGTTCCAGGGGCTAAACTCAGCCCCTTGTGGTGGCACAGGAAGAGTTTGTGCTATCTGAGCTATTGCCTCAGTCCCAAAAACTTTGCTTTTGAAATAATTATTTATGCCCATACAGCTGCAAGCGAATGTGTAGGGAAGTCCCTTGTCTTCTCAAATCAAAACTCTGTAGAACCATGGTATGATATCAATATTAATAAATGGACATAGGCACACTAACCTCACACATTAACAAATGTGCACGTATGTATATGTAGGCATCTACCAATTTTTGTCGTGTTGGTGAAAAATTTCTGGAACCACTATCATAAGAAAGGTATGACTTTAATTTTTTTCTTAGTATCTTTTGTTACTTTCATCTTTAGCAATGTTTGTTTTGTTTAAATTTTTTGAGAATTTCATGCCCCATGTTTACATCATTCCCCTACTCTCTCCCCACTCCAAATTCTCCTGTGTTCTTCTATTCCCTCTCAAATTCATGACATCTTCTTCTTTAATTATTATTGGTGCACACATGGAAAACAGAACATGCTGGGTCCATTTAGTGTTGCTCATATGTATTTGATTTTAGGGCTGATCACTTGTTATTGGATAATCAATGAGGGAGCTCATCCCTGAGGAAGACTAGTTATCTCTCCTTAGCAATAATTAATTGACTATAGCTTTTTATCTAAGAATAAGTGAGGCCTTGTGAACCTTCCCTATCCACATTAGTATGTCAATGTGTGTCATTGTTCCAGTCTTATATAGGTGACCATGTTGTTGAGATTTCATGGGTGTAGCTTCGTTGTCACATATAGAGTTCGTTATCTCAAAGCAGGGGTCCTTGTCCTCTGGTTCTTACAATCTTTCTATCCCTAACATCCAAATTATCCCCCCGAGCCTTAGATGTAGGGACTGGGCTATAGATTTATCAGTCGGTGATGGGCACTCATGGTCATTTACTCTCTGCATTTAGACCACTTGCACATTTCTATAATAGTGTATGTCTGATTAAAAAAAAAAAGAAGCACCAGACATGCATGCGGAGCACATACATACATGCAGGCAAAACATGCATAAAATAAAAGAAATCTAAAAAATTAAAGTTATTCTTGCTGCATTAATGATTCCTGAGGCTAACCTAGGCTACATGAGATCTTGTCTAAAAATTCTAAAAAAAAACCCAAATAACATGGCAATAACTCTAAAAGAGTACAAATATTTTTATTTCGTTCAAAACCAGTGAAAGTCTAAAGACATTTTAAATGATCCTTCTGCACTAATTTTTCCAGTCACCAAATTGACCATCATATACCTACTTTTTACCTTTTTTTTTGTTATCAGTTTCAGGAGCTATAATGAGTCTTGGTTTATGGTAGTCTTAAAGTTACTTTTGTGGGTTTATCAAATTCAGTTTTTTAGCAAATACATTTTATCTTTGTGGAAAAGAAAGGCATTCTCTGCATACTGCCTATAAAATCTGTTGAACGTTTAGTTTTGGCTTCTGAATGAAATAGTTGAATGAAAGAGTGATGACAAGAAAATAGTCATTAAGTAACAGTTACCACTTGCATATTATGTCTAGGAATTGGCTTATTTTATTTATGATTTTAAAGGCAAATTATAAAACTCTCAGATAAATTAGCTATGACTACCGCACAATATTGAGATAATCCTCAAACTGCTCCTTGTACAGTTTAGAGAAATGATGCTCGCCTAAAGATGACAGTATAAGTGCATTTCTTATGCTTCATTGTCTTATTTTCCATACAAAGGCAAACACTCTTTAAAGTATTATGCTCTTACATTTCTACATAGACTGAAAAATATTCATGACAATAACAAAGAGTTCAGTAAAATATTGCAGTGATGCTTTATGTAAGATCACAAGAGAACATTATTGTTTCATTTTGTTTATGGATGTGACATTTCTAATCTTAATAAGGAAGGTATTTTAAATAATTAGCTGATCTTCTACAAATACAAAATGTAGTTCAAATGTTAAAAACTCATTTTCTATTTCCACTCACATTATTATTTTATTGTAAAATAAAGATAGTTCCTAACAAACAAAATTCAGGGAATTAATATAGTGATTATTAGTGATTATATCTTTCAAAATTTTATCCATCAAATAAAAATGTATTTGCAAAGAAAAATTGTCTAACAAATTCAAAATTTGATGCAAATTCTTCCTTGATATTTTATTGAAAAGTTTTATCATTTTAAAGTGTTACTTTGCCTTATTATTAAACACATAACATCTTGAAAGGGCAAATCATTTCAGGATGAATTTGAAAAAAGTCACATGTAATACTGACTAAATGAATGAGAGAAAATTGTCATTAGTGAGATTTGATGTTAAATTATTTTTACTGAAGGGGATACTATTGTGTCCAGCTAGCATTTATGAATCTGTAATTTAAGCTCTAATTTAGTTTTGACAGTTAAAAATGCTGCATCTTTTAAGTTCAGTCCAGCCTTTTCTCCTCCTTACATTTTGTCTGTTGAATAACTTGGACTACTTTACTCATACATTTTCTCACTCAAATGAAGTTCATCTTTTTTTAAATGATGTTCTTTATATTTCCTACATTTTACAGCGGAATCTAAGATTCCATTCACATTATATTTGTTCTCTTTCACAAAACTATAGGTAGAATGGCATCCCTTAAAATCATTTTTAATTTTTAATTCTGTGTAGGCACGTGTGTGCACACGTGGGTATAAACACATAAATGAGAGCCTGCAGAGCCCAGAGGCATCGGATCTGGACTCCTGAACTTAGTCCAGGAGCTGCAGTTAGAGGACTGTGTCTTATGTAGGTGCTCAGAACTGAATTCAGGGCCCTCTGGAAAAGCTACAAGTGTCCTTAGCTCCAAAACGGCGTTCTTTAACTGGAATACGTAATATTTGTTTCTCTTTTGTTTCTGGGCTTAATATTAGATTCATTACCTCACTGAAGCTACAAACTGAAATACTTTTAAAAGATTTGTTAGCTTTTTATGTGTTTATGTATTAACCTGCAGGTATATATGTGTACCACATTCATTCCTGGTGCGTACAGAGGCCATCAGACCCTCTCAAACTGGAGATCCAGGCAGTTGTGAGCAACCACGTGGGTGCTGGGAATTGAATTCAGATCCCCTGCAAGAACAGTAAATGCTGTTAACCACTGAACTAGCTCTCCATCACCACAAAGTGAAATATTCTACTTCTGTAATTTCCTCCTTTATTATGTAGAAGGCTTTAAATGTCTTGCAGTTTTCTCCGTCAAGATCACTATGTCAAGCATCTCTCACAGCAATGGAAAGCAAACGAGGGAAAACGTTCTATTACTTCCGTTTCTTTACTGGCTTTCAAGGTAAATGAGTCCCCATACGAAGTTGAAATTTAATTTTTAGGGTTTTAAGTGCAATCATAAATCTCAAGTGATCAGTCCTGAAATAATATGCATAGAAGTAATACTAAATGAACTGAAGAGTTTGTATTTATATGTTTAGGATTGTATATATACATATACATACATGCATAAATACATACATGTAACAACAACTATAAAAACTTCATTTGTATCTATTTTCTAAAATACTTACTTTAGTAAATTGTATGGCTTCTCTTGGGGAGTCATTAAGAAATGTTTGTTCACCCTACATAAGGCTCTGACAATAGACCAAAAATGTAACTTCGCCAAAATATAGCTTAGTGAACCACAAAGAGGGAATTATTTAATCAAAAACACTGTAAAGGGTTCAGGAAGCTGCAGAGAAAGTTAGATATGAAAGTGCCTCATCTGTTCAGAACAACTTGTTGGATTTTACAATAGAGGATTCCATTGGCACCCACTTAAATATGACATTGGCCGGGCTCATTTCGGAAGGATCATTGCTGATCTAATCAGAAGACTATGCCTCTGAATAAAAGTTTTGCAAGATGCAGAAGGCAGTGTGAGTTACATAGACTCAACAAACTACTCAGGATAACTTTGACCAAGTGCCAAGTAAAGCTATGCATGCTGAGGAGTCTATAGACTTTGAAGCTGCCATGCAGAAAGGTATATTAAACAGTGAGGTCACATATGTCTTGCTCCTAGAATTCACTTCCATGTCATGGAGTTCTAAAACTTTGAGAAGTTTATTTATTAAACTTACTAAACAGGAATGTCATTATTCTAAATGATAAATGTCAAGTATTTCTGCTGAACAGACTCAAGCAAAGGTTCAAATGGAGGGGGAATGAGACCGATACTGGGGTCTGTGAGCTTTGTGGAGTTTATGAACTTTATGAGAATTCATCCAGCTTCTCCTGGAGTTATTCATATTGAAGTCATATTTTCTATTGGTACTTATGAGATTATGCATGTTTCTGCCAAAGATAAGGCTATGAGATGTGGGCAACAGAACCCATTCCAGTCTTCTAGACTGGTTAAGTGAATCTATTGAGAGTGCATTGTGACATGCAGAGAAGTATGCTGAATAAGAATGGCCAAAGCAGGGTGGAGTTGAAAGAGTTAAAATGCTAACACGACTCATGCATGATGCAGAAGAATTCAAGGACAACTGCCTGCCTATGCAAGCAAAAAATCCAAAATGAGAGTGTTTTTGTCTTGAATACATAGCAAAACAGAAGAAAAAATCAGGCAGAGAGCATCAATAAAACTTTTAAAATGAGCTTCTATCACCACACTACCCTGAACCTACAAGATCTCATCAGAAATGCTGCATAAAAAGATGGCACCTATGGGAAGGCTACGGAGATTCTGGTGGTGGGTGTCAAGGAAGATAATGAAGCCCCTAAAGAGACCCTCTAACTCTCCCAGCGCCTATATTTCTATTATAATCTGCTGTATACATTCGTGATGATGTTCTTTCTAATACACTTTAAAACAAAAATAAATCAATAGAACAAAAAGACTGCTATAGTTAAATTCTTTGAGCAGCAATTGAAGTTTATATTCTTTTCATTTAATGCTATCTTTTTTCTTCAATAAGTAAATATATTATACAGTATGTTTAATGCTCACTACCTGTTTTTACATCTGGCCTTACATTTTTGCATACCTTAAATATGTAATTTTCCTTCTTTTTTAAATTATTTTATTCGTGTTTTAGCCTATATGTATATCTGTGTGAGGATGCTGGATCCTGGAGTTACAGACAGTTTTAAGCTGCCATATGGGTGCTGGGAAATTGAACCCAGGTCCTCTAGAAGAACAGTCAGTGCTCTTAACCGCTGAGCCATCTCTCCAGCCTCAATTTTCCTTCTTTTATTCTGGCTTGAAGCGTTTCTGTTAAAAAGATAATGGCCATCGAATTTTCTTCTTAAGCCCTTTGCTGTTTTTGTCCAGATTATTTTATAGCATATTTCAGTATATTTCCCAAGCTGTTCTCAAACTTTCGAGTTCAAGCCATCATTCCACCCTCGTCTCCAGAGTAGCTGCTATTCCAGATATGCCACAGTGGACCATGCCTAGGTTAGGGGTTCTAAATCTTAATAATACTGGTATTTTTTGCTGAATAACATTTTTGTATATGGGGTTTTCTGCCCTGTGCATTTAAAAATGTTTAATAAAATTTATGGTCTGTGCAAGTTATTTGTGATGACCAGAAATGTCTCTAGACAATGACAAATATTCCTTTGGGGAAATAATAACGTTTGTTAAGAATCCGTGTGTTCTAGGGGGCTGGAGAAATGGATAGATAGCTAGGCACTCAAGGAAGTGTACTGTTCTCGCAGAGGATGTGAGTTTGGTTCCCAGAACCTACACTATTTGCTCACAACCTCTTGCAACTCCAGCTCCTGAGGATCTGACAGGTTGTCCTCCAAGGGAACCTGCACTTACATGTTGTGCATGTGCACACACACATACACACACACACACACAGAGACAGAGACAGAGACAGACAGAGAGAGAAAGAGGAAGAATCCTTAAAGAATGAAGCACTGTCGTCTACATGCCTATAGAATATTATCTCTCTTTTTTAAATAGTTCAATAAATCTAAAAGAATATGCCATGGTATTCCTCAATCTTTGCTGATCTATCAATTATGTAATACTTTTTAATATAAAGCTTATTACCCTTTTTATTTATGTTAAGTTTTCTTGTATTATTGCATTTAAGGATATTTTTTCTGTTGTTTAGCTTCTTAATGTCTTAATCCCTGGTTTTCTAGTACCAGACTGTTAGTTCCTCTTTGATAACCTTAGTCTTTATTACATTAAAAACACCTATCCAATTTCACTTGCTTTCTTCTTCAACGTTTCTCCTCATCTTACCTCCTAGATCTCATCTCCCAAAGTATAATTTAGTATTTTAGTCAATATTGCGTTTCTTCCTCTGGTTTGATTGTACATTCTGAAAACATTTTTTTTCTTTAATATTTTCTCAGATTTGGTCACTTAAATTCTCAGAGTGTTCTACTTCTCATTTATAGTAGATTATTGTTTTTTGTGTCTTATGTTGCTTTTGCAGGGTCAATTTCCCTGTTAAATGGCTGACTATAGTTTTCATTTGGTTTGGGACCCTATGTTTTGCATTGTACAAAAATGTTACTTGAGTCTTTTTTCCTTCTTTTTTAATGGTCTCATTTTATGATTAATTTATATTTTTATTTATGTTTTTCTCACTCAATTTATTTTATTATATCCTTTCCCCTTCACAAACTCTCCCATACCCTCCCTATCTCCTACTTTTGCAGTGATTTTATGTAAAAATATTGAAGATTATTTTTCTGTGAAATTTGTTTTTCTGAACATTTATGGTATATGTGTTTCAGGATATATTTATTAATTTCCCATCCCTCATCCCATGTTTAAGGATTTTGTTTTTGTAGCGTTCAAAATTATATTAGCTTACTTTCTAAGATACTGTGGCTGTTCACTCAATAGTCACTTTTTGTTGGTTGGTTGGTTTTTCAAGACAGAATTTCTCTGTGTGGCCCTGACTGTCCTGGAACCCACTTTTTAGACCATGTCCTCAAACTCACAAAGATCCACCTGCCTCTTCCTCCCAAGTGCTGAGATTAAAGGTGTGCACCACCACCGCCTGGCTCCTTAGTCACTTTAATCTGGGACTTATTTTTCCTTTATTTTATCAAGTTATAATTAGGCTCTGTTCCTACCATTTTTTCTTTGAAGTTGAGGTCTCTGGCAGAAGGAACTCCTAGTTATCAAGTGTCAAGATTTCACAGGAGCTTAACTACTCTGCTGACTAAGATATCACTGTAGACTTTTGCACTCACTTGCTGTTGGAATGGGAAATCATGCCTTTCAGTAATTGTCCTCAGTTTGGTTCACTGTGCTGTCCCATAAACACCTATGAGTCATTTTGGTATTTTCCTGTTTCGCAGCTTTCAGATGTCCTGAAGCTTAATTCAGCTTTCCCATAAACCAATAGGGTCTCCATTCAAGCCTTAGACATATTGGTGTGTTACTCTCTACTACTAGCCTTACTTGTAGGCATTGTCTATGGGGGTTTCAGTTTTTCTTGAGTTATCTGTTATTATGGTAGCTTTTAGCCAGATTCAAGAAAATATGCTGCCACTTCACTCTTTCCAATATCTTCTCATGGGGCTAGAGTTTGTGATATTTGTTATTTTTGCATTAAAATATCATGACACTTTCTTCACTATTTCTCTTAAAAGTTGTTCCCATCTTTTGTCTTCTCAAATCTAAGATTTCTGAGTGGAACTGCCAGTCTCCTCCTTACTAATATANATATATATATACTTAGAGCAACCCTAGACTCCTTTCTTTAATGTATATTCTATATCATAATAACCTACAAACTCCATTTTTTAAAATAATTTCTCCTTTGTGACAGAAGAGTCTTGCTCACTTGCTCACTGATACGTTCTCACTGATTTTTGCTTACAATACTACTTAGAAGATAATAGATTCTTTACGTAGCAAACAAAAGGTACTTCATATTATCTTTCCTTACATACTTAATTCTATTTCAAGGATTCTACAGTAGAGTGATAGGAAATCATATACCATTTACTACATATTTAATATGCATGAGCTAATGTACATGACCTCTCACATAATCCTAGCTAAGTACTAAGGGCTCCACTTTGCACATAAAACTGAAGCTGGTAAAATTTCAGTACTGCTCAATTTTCATAACTAGTGGTTGGAAATGGCAGAATTATATAGTTATTCACAGATTTATTCTGCTTCATTAATACATTTTAAACAGGTACTATCCAATTTATCACAATTGCTCCAATGTATCTGAAAACAGACATTGTTAAAGATATACCTCGATCATTACATGTTTTACTCAAAATTGCTTTTCTATTTGAAGTCCTTTTTGTTGCCATGTGAAATTATGGATTTTTATTTGCTTCTGCAAAAAATGTCATTAACATTTTTATTAGCATTACATTGACTCTGTAGATATCCCAGTAGTATAGTAGTTAGAGAATATAAATTCTGCCAATCTAGAAATATGGGAAGTCTTGCCATTTTCTGCTGTTTTCTTCAATAGCTTTGGTGTTTTAAAGTTTTCATTGTAAAAGTCTTTCATTTCTTTGGTTAGGTGTATTAGTAATTTTTTGAGGTTATTGCAAATGGGATTGTTTACTTGATCTTGTTTGAAGTATGTTTGTTATTTGTTTACAAAAATTTTGAAGTCATTGATATTTTGTTGATTTAATGTCCTGCTACATTTATTAAAATGTTTTATGAGCTCTGAGATTATTTTCAAGTGAATTCTTTGGGGCCTTCTAATTAAAGGATCATGGCATCTGAAAACAACAATAATTTGACTTATTTTCCTATTTTTATCACTTTTAACTCTTTCTTTGGCCTGATTACTCTAGACAAGATGTCAAGCTGTATGTTGCACAGTAGCTTTTCTGATTTTAGAGGAAATGCTTTCATTCTGTTCTCATTTAATATAATGTTGGCTAAATGTTTGCCAGAAAAGCCTTTATTATGGCAAGGCATATTCCTTTTAGTTCTATTTTTTTGGTGTTTTATAACAAAGGATATTGAACTTTGTCAGAGCCCTATTCTGCATCTATCTGTTGAGAAAATCCCATGGTTTCTATCTTTTAGTCTATTTATCTGTCATACTATCCTTTTTGATTAGCATAAATTGAACTGTACTTGAATACCAACTTGACCATGGTGACTGATCTTCCTAACACATTGCCGAATTCATTTTAGGAGTATGTATGGAGAAGTTTTATATCTGTGTTCATCAGATAAATTAGTTTACAGTTTATTTCCTTCATTGTCATTTTCTAATTTTACCATTATAATAATACTAGCTATATAGAATAAGTTTGGTAGCCTACATTTCCTTTCTATTTTGTAGCATATTTGTGGAGCATTGGAGTTAGTTCTACTTAATTGATAATCCTTTCTGATTTTTTTATAGTTCGTGTTTATTGAGTCTTCCATTATCAAATTTTCAGGACATTTTTTTTTCAGAATTTCAACTTTGCCGAGGAACTTCCAACACATGCTGCTCAACTTATCAACATGTTCCTGAATAGAGTTATCTTTGGCTTGGGATCCCCACTACTATTTGCTTGGGATAAAGGAAACAACAGTAACCAATCAATGAGTTTATAATAAACATGTATTTAAAGGAAAAATATATCAATTAAGTAGTTCATATACATGCCAGGTAGACTTAGTAAAAATGCAGCTAGGATATTAATATGAGAAATTAGGAGTTTAAAAATTATTAAAGCATAAATTATTAATAGTTAAGAAACAAAAAGAAAGAGAATTAGATAACAAAAGTAAGATAGAAGAAAGAAAAATAATGAGAAGAAAAGTGCATGGGAGGAAGTTAGAAGAGTTGATGATGGCAAAGAATACAGTAACATAAGTGTGGGGAAAAACAAAGACATCATACAATCAAATCAGTAGAAAAGCTGATGCCCCCAAAGAACAAAAACATTCAATAAAAATTAGTTAAAAATTGAAAAATAATTAACTAGTCAAGTTCCCTGCTCATGTAAGTGTGCAGCTTTCATCCCCACTCAGGGGTATTGTCTTTTGCAGCTTATTCTGTGGATGGGACAGAAGCCACTTATTTCTCTGGAATTCAATCAAACAGGTTAGACCAGAATGGACTGTTTACAATGGGAGCTCAGTCTACCTTTCCTGGTGGGTTAAATCCCATTGTTCCCTGATTGCTGAGCACAAATGTCTCCAGTTCTCAGAATAAGGACTCTGACTCTCCCTGTGTGGCAGAGTCTGCTAAATTCCCTCTCTGGTATTGACTTCATCACCTTAATGGACGTGTGGAGCTCTGGTAGAGAGAATTTACTTTCTGGCTTAACTCTGCTTTGTGGTTCACATTCTCCACTCAAGTCCATTTGTTTGCATTCTATTTTATCCCCTAGGACTACACAGTTCCTCAAGGTGGTGCTCACTTAATCCATTGAGGATGAGAAACTTTGACGATATAAAAGTGTGAGGTCCTCTGATGTTGCTAGCTAAGAGACTTGTTCGTAAAATCTCTCCCAGAATGCTTTCCCCTTGCTCAATGGTTAGCAAGCTAAAGCAAAATAGTATTTGCCTATTGGACATTATATAGGAATTCTATCTAAAACTTTGCTCTGGCAAAGTGTCAGCAAGAGAATCTGTAGATTTTGTTTTTCTTGCAAGCCTTATACAGTAGTGGTTCTCCATTTCCCCAGAGATTTGTCCAGTAATTTGTGTCCCAGTCCTTTGTTTATATATANATATAAATCTAATATGTCACTATTTCAGGATTTAGCCTGTTTACTGTTGCTGTCCTTTAACTCTGCAAGCAACTCACCTCTTATTAAAAACACACATGCTATGATCTGTTTCAGACGTTTGGAGGCAGGGAAGGTGCTGGTGTTTCTGATGTCCCATCACACTCTATTACTTTCAACAGCCCATCTTTTAACAGCATGACACAGGGCAATCAAGCATGAAATAGTTACAGCTGAAAATGCGGCATATACATATAGAGCAAATCTGTGTCCTGCAGAATCATTTGCAATCTCATGGTCCTGTGTAAAAGAATTCTGCTACTTTTTCTTTTTATAGTGATTGGGTTATGTTTCTGTATCAAACTATGGAAAATAGACATCTTAACAGTGTTCAATTTTCTAATTTCAGTATGAGGAATCCTACTAGATTTGGGACTTTACATTCTAGAAAGTTTTTAAATTTTTAAGTGTATAGCCATTTTGTCTTATTGAACTCACACTATTCCATTTTATTTTTTAATACTGTATATCACACTTTAAAGTTTTATTTTGGACTATTAATAGTCCAAAATTAATTTTTAATGATGTTGAGTTTTGATTCTTTTATAAATTCAAAATTTAAAAACATGTATTTATTTTTTTGGAGAGTCTAAGGAACTTCACTGGCCAACAACTCCAAAAGAAGCAAACCATTTCTGTCAGTAGGGTTTTTACATGTTAGACTCTGGAGTCTAGTAGGGGCATTGATGCCACATTATAAGGTGACTCCATTTAAACTACACATGCACGCACACACACACACGTTACTCCAATAGTAGATTTCCATACAACCACGCATGCCCATCACCTGGTGACTGGATAGTGATAATGTAGTATATTTGCATGATGGACTGTTTTCAAAAGGTCTTTAGTGTTATTTATCCTCATCTCCTACTTCCTTCTCCATCCTTCACTCTGCTCCTCAGCCCCATTTTCATACTTCCTTTGAATTCTTTATACAAGTGCACTCTGTCTCCTCTCCTTTGAAAGCCCTTTCCATGGCCCCTTAGTAACTTCCTGGCTTCTATGGTAATTCTAAATAAAACACTAATATCTGAAAATTCAAGCTAACACGTATAACTGAGAGAACAAGTGGTATTTATCTTTCTGGATCTGGGTTACCTCTTTCAGAATTATTGTTTCCAGTTCCATCCATTTACCTGAGAAATTCATTTTTCTTAATTGGTAAATAATAGTCCATTGTGCAAATATATTTTCATTATCGATTCATCAAGTGATTGGCATGCAGGCTGTTTCCATTTCCTGCCTATTGTCAATAGAGCAGCAATGAACATGGATGAGCAACCATATCTAGAGTAATATTCAGAGTCCTTTGGGTATATACCTAAGATTGATGTCACTGAATAATGTAGCAGATCTTGTTTGAATTTTTGAGGAACATCCACCCTGATTTCCATAGTGACTGCATCAGTCTTCATACTCACCAAAAGCTGTTGCTCTTGATTGTCCTCCGGAATTGGCCAAGAAGACCCTATTGCTGAAGACAAAACCTACTTGAGTAATATAACACGAAAAAATCGAGCTGGTATAAGAAATCAGGCTGAGGATCAAGTCAGTAAACAGCTCTCTTCTTCTATTGCTTCCGTGTCTATTCCTCATTCTAGGTTACTGCCTTGAACTCATGCCCTTGCATCCTTTGATGTTGGACTGTGTTATGGAACTGTAAGACAAAATAAACCCTTTCCTTCATAAGCTACTTCTGGTTATGATGCTTTATCACAGCAATAGAAATCAAACTAAGGCTATATCATTCCCTTCCTTCCAAGGCTTAGGGCTACTTGTGGTGTGGGAGTTGAAAGAATGTTAAGAGCCAGAGGTGGTAGAGGACGCTAAA
>LOEQ01003435.1:225497-244746 GCA_001685075.1 Bramus lutescens
AAGACTTCCTTGAATTCAATGAAAATGAAGGCACAACATATCCAAACCTATGGGGCACCACGAAAGCTGTGCTAAGAGGAAAGTTCATAGCACTGAGTGCCCACATAAAGAAAATGGAGAAAGCTCACATTAGAGTCTTAACAGCACACCTGAATGCTCTAGAACAAAAAGAAGCAGACTCAACCAGGAGGAGAAGACAGGAAATAATCAAATTGAGAGTTGAAATCAACAAAATAGAAACAAAACAATACAAAGAATCAATGAAACCAAGAGCTGTTTCTTTGAGAAAATCAACAAGATAGACAAATTCTTATCCAAAGAATCAAAATTGAGAGAGAGAACATCCAAATTAACAAAATCAGAAATGAAAAGGGGGATATAACAGGCACTGAGGAAATTCAGGGAATCATTAGGTCATGCTACAAAAACCTGTACTGCACAAAATTAGAAAATATAAAAGAAATGGACAATTTTCTAGATAGATACCATATACCAAAATTAAATCAAGACCAGGTGAGCAATTTAAATAGACCTATAAACTGTAAGGAAATAGAAGCTGTCATTAAAAATCTCCCAACCAAAATAAGTCCAGGGCTGGATGGTTTTAGTCCAGAATTCTACCAGAACTTCCAAGAAGAGCCAATACCTATACTCCTCAAAGTGTTCCACATAATAGAAGCAGAAGGAATATTGCCAAACTCTTTTTATGAGGCTACAGTTACCCTGATACCAAAACTACATAAAGACTCAACCAAAAAAATAGAATTACAGGCCAATCTCACTCAGGAACATGGATGCAAAAATACTCAATAAAATATTGGTAATATTGGTAAACTGAATTCAAGAACACATCAAAAAATCATCCACCATGATACTTATAACCTATAGATTATTTATCAGGAAATAGATTAATATGTCTTAATAAAATAAAAAGATATAAGCATTATTATTTTCTCAGTCAACAAGAAGTGATATATGACTAGCTGTTTTAAAAGGCCCAAATGAATCTAAGCTTATTTTACTAAAGTTATTTTCAATGGCAGATAATCTTTATAAAGCCACATTAGAAAGGACAAATGGAAATGAGCCATGGGCAAGCTTGCAAAGGGAAGGAAAAATTTCAGAAAGTATATAGTGGTGACTTTAAATTTTACTCTGATGTGGGATTCTCCTGTATGCTATGAATATCTTTTATTACTGTTGGTTAATAAAGAGGCTGCTTCAGTCTATAGCAGGGCACAATATAGCCAGGCTGGAAGAGATATATAGAGTAGGCAGAATCAAGGAGATTCCATGCAGCTACCACTCAGAACCTTACAGTTAGGCCACAACCTCGTGGTGATACACAGAACAATAGAAATAGGTTAATTTAAGATGTAAGAGTTAGTTAGAAGTATACTTAAGCTATTGGCCAAACAGTGTTGTAATTAATATAGTTTCTGTGTTTTTGTCATGTTTGGGTGGCCGTTAAATAAATGGGCTGTCTCTGACAACATCACTCCAGACAAAATTTTAAACAAGTCTATCCAACATGTAATTGGTTTGTATTTTTAGAAACAAAAGACGGGTTTACTAGAAAATTTCATATTATACTCACTAGGAAAGAATCAACACTAGTTTTATTTCCCTTTTTGTTATTAGGTTATGTAGTATTTATTCTTATTTCTATTGGCATCTATTCATTACATATAGTACATGGTTTCATGAAGACATTTTCATATAAATATATACTTGAGTATTTCTCATGCCCCACTCCCAGTTCCTGTTATATAAAATTATTTAGATTTCACACATAAATGTTATCATGCGTTATTGTTTTGTGTGCGACTTACTTCATTTACCACAGTGTCCTTCAGCTCCACCCATACATGACATTTCATTGTGTATACATAAATTTTCCTTGTCTATTCATCTGCTGATGCCTAGGCATCTTCCAGAACTTGGCTTGTGTGAGTGATGCTTAAGTTAACATCCCGAGATTTCTTCATCATTACAATATCATTTCTTTCAGATTAATTACTAGAAATAAGATTGTTGGATGATATGGCACTTCATTTCTTTTTTTCTTTTTTTTGAGGAACCTCTGTGCTATTTTGGAAAGTGATTATAATTTACATACTCACTCTTAGCATGTGCTCTTAATATTTATCCTGTGTGTGTTTTCATGAGGTGTATAAGTCAAAGGATAATATTCTGAAATCTGTTTTCTTTTTAATGTGTGGATTTTGGGAGTTGAATTCAGGTCCTCAAACTTGGCAGTGAGCACCTTTAACTACAGCCCTGAACTTGTTTTCCCATTGCTGTTTTTTACTTCTTCATTTGAGAAATGTCTTTTCAGGTTCATTGCTCTTTTTTAGAGTTTTGTTAAGTGCTTTGAATTCCTTGTAATCCTATGTAATTTGGATACTAGCATTTTATCAGGCATGTGATTTTAACATTCTTTCTGTGGGTGATGTTTTCATTCTTTTGTTTTCTGTGCTACAGAAGTTTTTAGTTTGATGAAATCTCATTTGTTCCTAATTTTTGTTGTATGTGTCTGGAGTGCTGTGCAAAGTACTTTTTAGTAGCTTTATAGTTTGGGGCTTACATATAAGTCTTTGACCCATGTTGAGCTGATTTTTGCATGCAATATGTCTGATGTCATTCTTTTACATGTGAATATCTGTTTTCTCAAGAGCATTTAATGATGTTTTTGTCCTTTCCATGTTGCTTGTGCTTTGAATAATTATTGAGTGTCAATTTATTTTAAATCTTTATGATTGGGCATTCTATTCTTTTGCATCAATCATTATATTGTCTGCTAGAACCATGCTGTTTTGTTTATAGTATCTCTATAATGTATTTTATAATCAGATATTATGATGCTTTATGCTTTGTTCTTTCTGCTCTAAAATCCTTTGACTGCTCAGAAATTTTGTTGTTCCATTTGTATTTAGGATTATTTTCTGCTTCTATGAAAAATATCATTGGAATATTGATAGTGATTGATTTGACTCTATAAACTACTTTGGATTTTATGGTCATTTTTGTCATCAAGTGGATGGCTGCATAAACAGGATTCAACTTTACACTGCATACAGATGAATCAGTATACCTCTAAGGAGATATGTAGTCAAAAACATATTATGTTCAAATGGAAATCTAAATAGAAATAGGAGTAACTGCATACGTTCAACAAAACAGAATTTAAATTACAAGTTCCAGGAAGAGAAAAAGGAATATTGTCCCATTAAAAATATTGTATAAAATATTCAGTGTATATATGTAAAGTGTATCCAAAACAAATTAATTGTTTTTGTTAAGCTTGTGTCTCATCCTCAAGATATCTCATAATTTATATGCAAGTAATTCAACCCCCAAATCTGCGATTGTAAACATTTATTTTTCTAAGCATTTTTGTGTAAGGAATATTCCATCTGTATATGGAGGAATCATACCAACCTTGCCATGTGCTACAAATGAGGTCCAGAGAACAGATTATGGCAGTACATGCGTATACACAACAACCTATTACACCTCAGTGGACTGCAAAACTAAGACTAAAGAACCCCTAAATTTGTTAGAAGAAAGGAAATAATGAAGACTGGAAATACACAAATAACGACTACAAAAACAATAGAAAAGATCAAGTTAGTAATGGTGGCTCATGCCTATAAGTTTTCTATTCCTTGATGATTCATCCATGTATAGTGTATGAAATCATGCAGTTTTGGCAGTCTGCCCTCCCAAGTCCCTCTCTTATTTTTATGCTTTGCACTGCGTTTTGACTTCTGTTTTGTTTGTCATGTGCTGAGGCTAATTAGAGCTACTTGCATGAGCATGAAAAATGGGTTATGCCCAGACCACTGAAGAAAATAACTCCCTCTCCCCTTGTAACCTTTAACTGCCAATAGCTCCTCAGGGAGGGGTGGGATCTCATGAGTCCCTCTCCGTCTCTGATAGAATGTTAATGGGCCAAGTCCTAGGCAAGTTAAAAGTTAATGTTTGAAAAGATATGGCCAAAGCCTTAGTTGGACTAACTTTAAAAAGGGAAATATTCAAAACAGAGATGAGAGTAATTAAACCTTTTAACATAGAAGTACAAAATTCATAAAATACATCAACAAATTGGGTAGTCTACGCTCCAGTGAACAAATTAGATAGGACTAAAAGAAACAAAAATTTCTCAAAAAATACAACCTATAAAAAGAATCTATCAAGAGTCTGCTTGGTGGTGGGGCATGCCTTTAATCCCAGCACTCAGGAGGCAGTGACAGGTGAATCTCTGAGTTTGCAGCCATCCTGGTCTACAGAGAACGTTCCAGGGCTACACAGAAAACGTTCCAGGGCTACACAGAAAAATCCTCTCTTGAAAAACAATATCAAAAACAAACAAAATTAATCATGAAGGAAAAGCATATCTAAGCAAAATTATACCAAGAGAATTAATTAATATTTTAAAACCTCCTAATAACTTCATTGCTGAGTTCTATCAGACTGTTAGAGAGGGACTAATTTAATTCCTCATCGAACCTCTGAAAATTGAAGGAGGTAATACTTCCAATCACCTTATTAATCTACCATTATCTTGATAAGAATATCAAAGCCATTGTCAGTGTCCCTGGTGGACATAGGCAACAAACTCACACAAAATGTTAGCTATTAATCTAGCACGCTGAAATGTCATAAAACATTATCAAATCTAATTTATTTTCGTGATTCAAGAATGTATCATTACAGGCTAATTAATGACCGTACAGCAACCGATAAAATGAAGCAGAAAATATTGGACATGTTCTTTTCTAATAATACCAAAAAGCATTTGACAAAATTTACCATCCATTGGTGTTAAGATTATTAATAAATATGAAAAATATATACCCCAGTGTAGTAAAGCCATATACTTCAAGCCCACAGCTAACGTACTCTTCAGTGATAAGTGTGGTTTTTCATCTAGGATCAGGAACTAACCAAGGATGCCTTTCCTATCTACTGGGTTAATACTGGATATTCTTGCCAAATCAATTGGAAAAGGAAAAAAAAGATATAACACATCTGATTATGAAAGAAAAAAATGACATATTTGTTGATGACATAATGTTATACAGAGAAACCCCAAAAGATTGCACTGAAAAGCATTTGAAACTGATTGCAATTTCAATCAAGTTTTCAGGCTAAAAAAGCACCACATGAAAATCTGTGGTGATTCTGTGCTCTAATGATGAACTAGTTGAAAGAGAAATTGTGGAAACAATCCCATTTACAGTATTAAGTAATATAATATATATACATAAACTTAACGAAGAAAATGAGAGTTCTCTATGTTTAAAAACTGCACCACTTGCCAGGCACAGCCTTTAATCCCAGGACTCTGGGGACAGAGGCAGGTGAATCTCTCTGAGTTTGAGACCAGCTTGATCTACAAAATGAGCTCCAGGACAGGCTTCAAAACAGAGAAACCGTGTTTCAGCCTCCCCCCCCATAACAACAACAACAACAAAACCACCTCAAAACAAAAACATCAAAAGCAAAGCTGCGACACTGATGCTCTAACCAGAGACCGAATAAATAGATGAAAAGATATCTGTGCTCATTGCTTCAAATTTTTTTCTAGCTCTAGCTGTTCCTCAAAGGTTTTTTTTTATGTTTTTATTTCTTCTCACTCTTAGTGTTTTGTTACTTGTTTTTAATCCTGCAAGAAGTGATTTTTCAATGATAGATTTTTCTCCCACCCCCAAATTGTATGAAGCACTGCTGGGAGCTATTTTTGCTTGTCATGCTCAGTGCTGGTAATGCTGTTATTTTAATTTTTTAATTGATTTTACTGAGCTATATATTTTTCTCTGCTCCCCTCCCTGCCTCTACCCTCCCCTTCAACCCTCTGCCATGGTCCCCATGCTCCCAATTTACTCAGAAGATCTTGTCTTTTTCTACTTCCNCCATGTAGATTAGATCCATGTATGTCTCTCTTAGCGTCCTCATTGTTGTCTAGGAAGAACTGAACTCTTGCCTTAAGTTTGCTGTGCTTAAAGATAGAATTGTTCCTATTTGTACCACACAGTTTTTGCAGGGTGCTAAGATGCCCTTTTGCCTCAGGGTGACTTTGAATATATCAGAGAGTCTATGTCATGATTAAAATACATGTGGGTTACTTAATATTTTCAGTGTGTAAGACAAGATTGGAAAGATTTCACAAGAAAAATAGGTTGTAAATCCTTACAGTAAAAGCAAGATCTCTGTTTTAGAAGTGAGCAGAATCTAGGTTGTATTTGTTGAATTGTTCAGGTTATGTTAGAATCTTGGAAATTTTTTAAATTACCCATATTTATTTTTTATTATTTTGTGTGTGTGTGTGTATGTGTGTGAGAGAGATAAAGCCTCAAAAGTTCATTGAAAGAAACTCTATAGTTAGATTCCAAAAGCTGAGAATTCATGGATCATCCTAAAAGAGATTTTCTTTTCTTTATATCTTATTTATTTATTTCTTCATTTATCCATTTATATATTTTGCTGCTTAACACTTATGTAGTATCATAGAAAGAAAAAGATAAGGTGCTTGATAAGCCACAGAAAGCCAAGTAGAGTATCAGACTCCCAAGGCCTAACAGAGCAGTGTTAATACTGTTGAGTTTAGGAAATAATGAAATACATAGCGGGAATTTAGACCTTATCATTGTAGAATTGGTATGGCGGGTGGGCCCTATTTTTGTCTTATTTTAATACCATAATTTTATAAAATAAGTTTCGCTTTTAGATTCTAAGATTCATTCCCCTATTTCATTTTATTTGCAGTGAATATCACCTCAGCCCGGCAATTAACCGGATGTAGTCGCTTCAGCCATGTTTTCCCCTCATCTGCTTACCAGCATATTAAGATGCATAAAAGAATCTTGGGGCACTTATCTTCTGTCTACTGTGTAGCATTTGATCGAAGTGGGAGGCGAATCTTTACAGTGAGTTAAAAATTTATAATATGTAACATTATACACTTACAACTGAAGCAAGACTCCATGTCATCCATTGTATTATACTGTATAAGTAATTTATTCTACTTAGACTTCTTAATGTAAGAAAAGTTGTGTTGAAATTGTAAATAATTTCTTATTTTATATAAATGAAGAGTGAACTAAGATATTCACTATCTTTTGGGAAAATTTATTTAAAAAAATTGTCTTCAGAAGTCTATATAAATTCAAGATGGTTAATTTTTGTGAAACAAGTAAAATCTGTTTAATTCCATTTAACAGGCATTTATTAAAAGGCCTTTTCCATGTGTAATTGCTGCAAGTTTGGTTTTAATAATTATATCACCTCCAAGATTAAATAGTTGAACTATAACGAGGATTAAGCTTACATTATATATATTTCTTTGATTTTAGTGTTGCTTATTTTTAAAAACTTAATTTTAAGTTTTACTAAATCATGTTCTTTGCTTTTGAGTAAAAATTATAGCATGTCTAAAAATATTGATCTAATTGATTCGTTACTGTTAACATAGAGCTGAGAGAAGTAGCAGAATTTCAGATTTCTATTTATATCCTACAGCAAAGGAAATGCTTTATATTTTGAGAAATTATAACTCCATATATTGTATGACAGACTCTCCTGCTGATGACTTATGTCTCTAACTATGATGATATAATAATGGTACATGTCATTTTTAATAAATAGGTAATTACTTTCCTGTATTAGAATGGAATTCATTTTACTCTATTTAAAACTCATTTGGAATTTTTAAAGGGAAGTGCAACATAAAGATTTTTCCTAGGGATTATTAATGCCCTTGGCTTTCCAGAGAAATCAATGTAGATTATGAACATAAAATTTGAAATATTTGCAGAAAAAAATTATTAAGACAATTAAGCCAAAGACTTCTAGGCACATAGAAAGAAGCAATGGCAGAAATGCTTAATAACTAATCACTTAAGTATATGCTTAAAATATTTAAAATGCTTTTAGGGTTATTAGTTTTGAAGACTTTGACACAAATGCCACTGTTAGTTTGAACTATACTTAGTTCTATCATTTAAACAATGTTCATATTTGCTACTGGGTCCACATATTTTCCTTAGTAAAATGTTTGCTTTGTAATGTTGGTTTCCTTCTGGCTCTTAATGACAAGTTTCTGTTTCATTATAAATCTTCTGTCTTTTGTGTTACTGTAGGGTTCAGATGACTGTTTGGTGAAAATCTGGGCTACGGATGATGGACGCCTCCTTGCTACACTGCGAGGGCACTCTGCTGAAATCTCTGACATGGCCGTTAACTACGAAAATACTCTCATTGCTGCAGGCAGCTGTGATAAAGTTGTGAGAGTATGGTGTCTTCGAACTTGTGCCCCAGTTGCTGTCCTTCAGGGACATTCAGCTTCTATTACTTCGATACAGGTGAGAACAATGATATGATCTCTGACATATTCATAAATCCAAGGATTTTCTCATTTGTATTATGAATATATTATATATTACATGATATATATTATATGGATAATAGCAGGAAGAAGGACAACAGAAAATGATCATAGAACTTTGCTTCTCATCTGCAGAGAAATATTTTTATTTTTTCCTTTTTATAAAAACCTGTGCCTTTAGAAATAAATTTAATGAAGCAAAATGGAGCCGGTTCTTCAAATCCAGCACGAGACAACATATTTATTATCTTATGTGTATATGTGAAGAGGGGATTATACTTGTAAATGCCTGCTTGCCCACTAGTGAATACCTGTCAGTCAGGATCTAAGCAGGTTCTAACACGGGTATTGTCATACTCTCTTAATATTTAATTCAAGATCTACGCCATATTTAACATGTGTATTTTTTATATTTTAAAGTTTTAATATTACAAAGAAACCTTTTTATTTTTAGTTCCAGTGATTTTTTGCTTCCATGTATTACTTGATATAAAATATGTTATTCATATAATACTTTGACCAGATGTTGGTAGTGTGAGTCCTTGATATCTCAAAAGCTAGTGTGCTTAATAAACACTAAGCTGAAGTTTTACCATACTGTTTTTGTCAAGAGAAACCAAAGAATTTAAACTTTTACATGTAGATAATAGTTTTGTACGAGGCCTTTACTTACATTTCTTGTGTGATTTTTAAATAGGAGAAAGTGCACTTCTGTATTCTGATTAGTTGAGATTATTATGTGGATTGTTTTAAGATCATACACACACACACACACAAACACACACACACACACAAATCCTTGGACTTTGAAATTTCTCACACCAACCCTTAATGATATATTTGATCTTGTGGGTTTGAATTTCGTCTGTACGTTGATTGAACTGATAACTCAAATATCGTCATCTTGGCCCCATCTCATAGCTATGGCTTTGCCTTTCAACTGTGTTCTTAACATCATTGCATGAACGTCTCAAACTCAAAATTGAATTCTTTTTCCTCCCTCAAATTTAATCCCACTGAAGCTTCTTCCCTCATCTGTTTAAGTAAATTTTTGCCACAAATAGAATACCTGAAGCATTTTTTGCAAAGTAAGGAGGGTTTATTTAGCTCACAGCATCAGATATCAAATTGGAATGACTAAATACAAGCTCTGTGACTACCTCTTGTCTATATGAATTCACGTTCTAAATAATAAAGGCAGAAGTATGCTTGGAATAAAAACAATGAATCATGGTGGAGGCATGTGTGCCTAAAAGCTTAAATCACTCTGCAAGAAGTCCCATAAACACATGGGTGGTAGATACGATCCCTTGAAGGCATACCCTCCATAATCTCTAGATTTCCCCTGATGTCCCTCCTCAGAAAGGTCCCATCATCTTTAATAACCTACTTTGTAAACCAACCCTTTCATATGTGGACCTTTGTGGTGACGTACAGCATCCTTATAGTATCATCCAAACATGGTGATTTCATGATCTTAATTAATGTTTATCTTCTTCTGTTCCCTTTATCGAATCTGTCACCCAATCCTTTTGTTCTGCTCTTCAAAGCATACTCAGAGTCTGGAACATTCTCATGAATTACATCTGAATATGCTGCTTAAAGCTACTAACATCTGTGGCCCTAGATTATTGAAACAGGCATCTCATCGATCTTCCTGCTCTGAAGTCTTCCTTTTCCTGTTTAGACTCTCCCTGGTAACTAGATGATTGTAAACTAGAGGTTACATCACGTCACTAGTACTCAGGAGCTGGCTGGCTTCTGTTCTGCAGGTGAGAGGCACCAGGACTCTCTAGGCTTATGCAGTCTCAGCTTCTAGGCTTTCCTTGCCCTCATCTCCCTCATCTACTGTTACCTGCTTTTCATTTTCACTCTGTTTTAGCTGCTGGTAAATTCCTCTCTTCTCCTTTTATTCCCTTCTTTCCGTTTCCTTCTCTTCATTCTTATTCTTTTCCTCTTCTTATTCCTTCCTCTTCCTAATATCTCAGCCTACCACATACTTGTGCCAGGCTAAAAGTCCTGATTTTTTCCTACTATTTTGTATCTCTGGAGCAGTCTTCCCTAAACACTCACATAATTTGACCCTTTACTTTGTAAGTGCTCTATGCAGATCTTCTCAAGAAGACCATCTCTGACTACTATTTTATTAGTCTACTGACAGTCTGTGTCTTCTTGCTGTTTTTTTTTATTTCATTTTTTTTTAGAATTTCACACAGGAATACTGTATTTACATCATTTTCACCCTTCCCTCCAACCCCTGCTTGTGCCACCCTCTCAAATTTGTGACCTCTTCTTAATTATTCTCTCTCTGTCTGTGTCTCTCTGTCTCTGTCTCTGTGTGTGTGTGTGTGTGAAACCTGCTGAATATTCTTAGTATTGCTTATATATGTATGTATTTAAGCCTAACCACTTGGGTTTGGCTAAAATAACAGGATGCTTATCCATAGAGAAAATTGATTCTCCCCCTCTCAGTAGCACTTCATCTAGGGGTGAAGACTTGTGAATTTTTTTCCATTTATATTGGCATGTCATTTTGTCCACAGCAAAAATTTCCCTTTGCATTCTATATTATTTACTACAATTTACTAATTCCTTTCATTCACAATATATTATCCTTCCAATTTATTTCTTTTATAAATAACATTCAGATAAAATGATATATTAACAGTGGTTGCTACTGAATGATAGAATTTCAGGTTCCTTTTATGCTATTTATTTTTGCTCAATTTTTTATAAGAGTTGTGTATCAGTTTATATGTTCGAAATTTATGGATTTTCTTTCATAACAGTCACAGTGGCACATTCCTTTATTCCTAGGAAATAGAGGTCAGAGGATCTCAGCAAATTTGAGGCCAGCCTGGTCTACATAGTGAATTCCAGGACAGCCAGGACTAAATAGAGAGATTGTGTCTCAAAAAGAAAAAGAAATACATGTGTTTTCTTTCAACAATATCTATCATTATTTACCAAATAAAATAATAATTAATATATAGCACCATTTCAACATGTGATAAGGCAATTTAAATTTAATGGTCATAATAAAGGTTTCAGAATTTCTTGACAATGAAATTCTCCTTGGTTATGTTCTCATTCCTATGGATCAGAGATCAGCAGCAAATTCACAGACTAGTTAGTTGGTAAATATTTTAGATTTTGCAGAGTATACAGTCTTTGTCAAATCACTCTTTTCTTACCATTGATAAAATAGCTATAGACTGTATAAGGTTACTGTGTTCTATTAAATCTTATTTGTACAGATAGTCAGTAAGCTGACTATCATACGTGGGTCATAATTTGCTGACTCTTGCTTTATACTCTCGATTAAGCTTTGTAATAAATATTTATCTGAAGATTGAAACAGTGTAAAAAGCATGCTACCTGAATCCTGGTTTTCTTTATCTTATCTATTGGGTACTAATAGATAATATTAATGGACAATATTTATTTCAAATTTAAGTCTTCAGATTGAACTAATTTTAATATGTATAATTATTGATTCATTTTGATTTGAGTTCAAAATATTTATCAATCTCAGATATATTCATCCTTAATTATTATCTCAGTGGAAATTATTTTCTCCATTTGGGATTTTAATTCTGGTATTAGGGATTGAACCCAGGGCCTTGTGCATGTTAGGCAAGTGTTCTCATGGAACTACTCCCAGCCCTTCAGTTTCTATTTTAAAATTTGTACCCATACTGGAAAATATGATCTGCTTTTTAAACTTTTTCTTATGTCTTAGCCATCTTGGAGACTGATGGTTCTTCCCTTCTCTATGATTCTCTTTTGACAAGATATAAAATACCAAGAGTCAGAGTCTGAGAAGTATACTATTATAAAGACTCTCTCTCCCTCCCGAGTGCTGGAATTGAAGGTGTGCACCCCACTGCCCAGCACGAATGATTTAAATTTTCAGAAGACAAAATCCACTAGGTGTGGTGGCATGCACCTGTAATCCCAGCATTCTGTAGGCAGAGACAAGTGCAGGGCCAGCCAGTCTACATAGGGAGATAGAAAACAGCAAAATTTTATCTAAAAAAAATCCATAGTTCTTATATTTTCTACACTTGTGATTTAACTTATTAATGTGTTTCTGAATTTATTCTCCATTAAAATATCTTAAAGCATTATTTTAAATTATTTAGAACAGTAGCAAGTACTGAAATATTTTATGTCAGTTTCAATTTTGACTTTCACTTTTAAGATTTTAGTTTTAGTTTTATTATGTGTATATGAGCAGGAGGAAGGGTGCTGTGTATATGTGTAGAGTGCCTATGGAGGCCAGAAGAAGGCATTGGATCCTCTGGATCTGGAGTTTTAAGAGGTTGTGAAGCACCCAGTGTGGGTGCTGGGAACCAAAGCTAGGTCCCTGGAAGAGCAGCAAGCATTAACTGCTAAGCCATTAGCTCTCCAGCCCCTCAGGTACTGTTTTCTGTGGGTTTGGGTGTTTAAATTTTTTTGATAAGTGTCCATTTATCTAGGGAATGTAAGCAACAAAAATCCTGATACTGAAATTCTTTTCACTTTGTGTGTATGTGTTTTTTTGCATGTGCATGTAGGCTTCAGGCATGCATGTGCTACAGCACATGTATGAAGGACAGAGCAACTTGCAGGAGTCGGTTCTTTCCATCTACTGTCTGGACCCTGTGACTCAAACTCAGAACCTCAGGCATTTTGGCAAACATTTTTACTCACTCAGCCATCTCACTGCACTGATGCTGAAATTCTTAAATGTTTTATTTATATGTTATATTTGTACAAAAATAGTCTGAGCAGGAAATATTTATATTTGATTTGAATTCTTTTTCAGTTTTGTCCATCAGCTAAAGGCACAACTAGATACCTCACTTCTACTGGTGCTGATGGAACAATATGTTTCTGGCAATGGCATGTAAAAACAATGAAGTTTAGGTAAGTAGAAATATATTTTAGGAAATTTTTGAAAAATCAATTTGTATATCTTCATTCCTTGGTGATACAATAATAGTTCAAGTATTGGAGTATGTACATGTAAATACGCTACCAGTATGTATTTATATCCATATTTATTTTTATGTTTAGAGATTTTAGAATTTTTTTATAAAGTTAGTATTAAGGCTACGAAATTCATATGGAAAAGTGTGGTGAGACATATTTCAACATTTTGTAATAATAGCATTAAATAAAAGCAATATGTTTGCAAAACTATTGTCAACATCTGACATTATAAATTATATTTATGAGGTTTAAAAACTTTTAGCTGAAACTATAATAGTTGTTATTGACTTCCTTTAGCTTTTAAAAGTAATACTGATATTGAGTAGATCAATATCCATCAGTGTGCTAAGATTTTTGCCCATTAGATGAGCCTGATAGAATTAAAAAACATTTCCTTTATTCTTAGGGATCGCCCAGTAAAATTTACTGAGAGATCCAGACCTGGAGTTCAGATATCTTGTTCGTCTTTCAGTTCTGGTATGTATGAAAATTTAATGCTTTGAGTACTCAAAATCATCCATATATAAAAGATTGATTTAAATTTTTTTGTGAAGAAAAAGATGTGTGCCTGAAAGTTAACCATACCAATGTTGTAAACCATCTGTTATATACTACATGAAACTGTTTGATTAATAACACCTAGTAATAACTTTTCTTAATTTAATACATTTTCATATGATGCTGGTTTTATTTTGCAAGGAATAAACAGTCACTAGCTCAAATATTCATTAACCAGAAGTTCCTAACTTTACAGAATGTGTACATACTTGTGGCTCTATATATAAGATATAAGATAATTGTAAGAAATATTCTTAGAGTTTTGGCATAGTATTTCTATATATAATATAGTTACTTTTTAAAAAGCTTTGACTTATTGTTTTTATCAATAAGGCTATGTTTACTCTATAATTGGTAAATTTTCTTCAGTGAAAGATATATTTGTTTTACATAGTCTCTCTTTTTCTCTGTCTTTGTCTCTTATGGCAATGAGAATTGGACCTACGGCTTTGAATGTGCTAGACAATCCCTCAGACACTGAACTGTATCCACAGTTGTCTACTTTTTCACTTTTATTTATTCATTTTTAACTTTTTAAACCTTAAGGTCTTTTATTCTTTCCTGAGACAGGGTTTCTCTGTGTAACAGCCCTGGCTGTCCTGGAACTCGCTTTGTAGACCAGGATGGCATGAAACTCACAGAGATCTGCCTGTCTCTGTCTCCCAAGTGCTGGGATTAAAGGTGTGTGTCACCACACCCAGCCAGAGGTCTTTAATTTTTAACATTTATTCTTTTATTGTATGTGTGTCTGTGCACGCGTGCCCCTTGACACATTTGGGTAGGTCCAAGTACAGCATTTGGGAGTTAGTTTTCTCCCTCTACCATGTGGGTTTTGAGGATTGAACTTTGATCCATAGGGCTTGACAGCAAGCACCTTAATGCATCGAGCTGTCTCATTGGCTTTTACTTTCTTATTTGAATGCAAGATCTCACTTAATTGCCGAGGCTGGCCTTGAAGTTACGCTGAAGACCTGGCCAACTTTTAGCTTATGGTCTTTCTGCCTTAGCCTCCCTAGTAGCTAGAATTATAGTTGTGTTAATTGATACAACTCTCCTGTTTTTCTTGAATTTTATTTCCTTTTCTTTGAAATGTTAGCATGACATCAGTATTTGTAAGACAGTTTTGTGTTTCTTGAATGCTTGTTACTAATACAAGGTGAAGAATTAAATGGATCGAAAAGAAGCTCCTTGATACTATGTGTTTTGTTTTGTTTTGAATCTTCTAGGTGGTATGTTCATTACAACAGGTAGCACTGACCATGTTATTAGAATATACTATTTGGGTTCTGAGATACCAGAGAAAATAGCGGAATTAGAATCACATACGGTAAGAGCAAAATAAGAAACTTATTCTTTTATCTCCCACTCTTGTCTTTTCTGATCTGTACCATACTTTAGTGTAGATGAATATTAAAACCTTTAACTTAATATGTCTCTTTTTTCTTCATGGTTTTTCACAACAGGGTTTCTCTGTGTAACAGCCCTTTCTGTCTTGGAACTCGCTCTGTAGACCAGGGTGGCGTAAAACTCAGAAATCTGCCTGCCTCTGCTTCCCAAGTGCTGGGATTAAAGGTGTGCACTACCACCACCCAGCAAGATGTCTCTTTAGTAGTGAGAATAAATGTGAATTTTGGAATTAGTAATTTTGTCCATAAGATGAGCCCTATTTGACTGTACATAAGAAGTTCACATACTTAAAAGACATTTTAAGTATATTCATATGAAAAATACTTTTATGAATTGAGCTTGTTGCTCTGTATGTTTTTCACAGTATCATAAAAGGCTCAATTGAATCTAATCTTCCTTAGCAATAGCAGTCTTCATTTATTCTTGTTATTAATATTTTACTTAGCATACAAAGAAATCAGCTTCAATATATCATTTTCATACAGGGATCTTGTACTTTGTTCTTATTACAACCCATTTCTATACTTCCCTTCCTCTCTTTTCATTTAATTTTACATATGTTCCATTACCCTTTCTTCTTCCTCTCATGCACTGAAATCTCTCTCCTCTCTCACAGACTTCTTTCTACTTTCATATGCACATCCCTACATATGTCTGTTTAGATTCCATGCATCAGAGAAAATACATTTGACAGTCTATGCCTAGTTTACATCCAATTTCCTGCAAATGTCAAGATTTTGTTCTGTTTTATGCATAGACAGAATCACATTATATATGTGTACCACATTTTCTTTATCCATTCGTCTGTTGGTGGACATGTAGGATAGTTCCACTTACTAATTACCAAGAATAATGCTTCAGTGGACATGAATATCCAAGCATGTCTGTGATAGATGGATTTAGAGTCATTTATATGATTGTACAAGAGTAGTAGACATGGCTTATATTGTAGTATTCCTTTTGAAATTTTCAAGAAACGTCTATATTGGTTTTCATAGTGCCTATAACACTATACATTCCCATTGACAGCATAGGGGTTCCTTTTTCTTCATATCCTGGCCATCATTTTTGTAGTTTGTTTGTTTTCTCTCTCTTAACCATCCTGACTATTCTGAAGTGAGATGGAATCCTAATGCAGTTTGAGTCTGCATGTCCCTGATGGATAAGAATGTCAAGTACCTTTTCAAATATTTATTGATCATTTGCATTTCTTCCTCTGAGAACTGTACAGTTTTAGACATACCAAATCCTGCTTGCTCTCACCTTTCTGCTTCATATTCCAGATGCTAAATGTTGGAAGTTTATTTAAATTTTACCTGAGAAAATCTTAGAAATATTCAAAGATCTCATTCTGAGACCACTAAGTGTAAGAAGTCCATTTGAGCTAAGCATGACAAGGCAATTCCTCTGCACTGTGTATACAAGTACGGTCTAGTTCATAGAGCAGTGGGAGAGGAGAGAATACGTGTGTAGGGAAAAATTAAGGGGGAAATGAAGAAAATTTGACTTGCAACACCAAAGTATTTTTACCAAGTTAAAAAAAAATCCCCCGTTGGAATGAGTGATTTAACACTCATGTTAGTTGTTACGGTTATATTATTTCTTCAGGACACCTAAAATCAGTGATGTCGACTCCTAGTGAGGATTCGGAATTTATCAGTAAATAGCACAATGACACCACAAAACAATATAAACTAGAAATATGTGGATATATAGATAGCTTAATAATTTATAAAAACTAGAATAATAAAGTATGAAGGATTTACTATTGTTTTATTAAAAGTTAAGTTAAAGTGCAGCTTGACACCTGGAGATCGTGAAACGATTACTCAGTGTGAGGAGGATGCATTAAGCTTTGTTCTCAAAGAAAGTGTGAAAAGTTATCAGTTTCAGCTTAATGTTTAAAAGGACACATGGCAAAACAGAAGTAAATAGTTTTTTTCTGAAGTTATACAAATGAAACAATTGGAAAATTTCTTTGAACTCAGTTGTCTTAAGGTTACTTCTATTACTGTGTTGTCTTAGGGAGGATGTAATATTCAGAGCTATGAATCTTGATATGATTTACAGGCAGATTTGTATATATCTAGTTGGTTTCAGAAGGCCACCAACCTACTTAGTTTGCACTTTGATAGAGGTTTCTGCGATTTATCTTTTTAAGTTAAATGATTTTATTTTAGAATTGAAAATCATTTAAATAGAGCTAAGCTTTTGGGTATAAATTTAGGGGAAAGACATTTTATTTTTCATGTAAGTTCATTTTAATCAAAAGTCTGTTCTGTGTTTTAGGACAAAGTTGTTGCTGTTCAGTTCTGTAACAATGGAGACAGGTAAATATGGAGTACTTATTTGTATAAATAAATATTTGATGTTTTTAATTATTCAATCCAAAGCAATATGGTTGATATCCAGACATTGGCTTCTCAGGAAATTCCCTTAGAAACCCTTTTCTAGGCTAAGCGTCTGTCTTCACATTGCCTTCCTCAGACTTAAGCTCCAGTTTGCAGTCACTGCACTCATTCCTAGAAATGAGTTTGTATCCTAATCCAACTTCTACAGTTCTGGGGATTCCTTATTGTACCCACTAATGGACAGAGGTTTTTTTAGATGATCTTCATTACTTGAATTGTTTTGCTAGTTTTAAAGATAAAACCTAAAAGGTGCATTTGTGGGCAGGGAGATTACTTTGTATGTTCTTTGGCAACAGAAGTAGGCTGTACTGATGCTGTCTGCTGTTTGGGAGATAACTTTAGACAAAGTAACTCAAAGTTCCTTCTTACTTTACAGACACATGCACTAGGCAGAAAATAACTATTTTGTTCTGTCACTTAGTTTCAAAGTCTATGTCTATCTTCCTTGATATCTTCATCTCTCATTGAAATTTTTAACTCAGGAGTGACCATAGACTGTTGGCTCCTCCTCTTCCTGAGTTCTTTTGTGCTTATTTGGTGTTTTCTGTTTTCTTCACCAGCTAACTTCGGGAAGAATGCTGGTATTTGATTAGTATGTCTCTGACGAGTAAATATTTGTTCTATTCAGAAATTTTAAACCATTTTCTCTTCTATTGCTCTGAAATAAAATTTAAATGTCAGCATGACATTTCCAAATTCTATACAACTTGACTAAGACAACTACATTCCTTCTCATGTGAATCTGTACATGTTTGTTCTCTAGTTGCTTTGTGTATTGTTTGTGTTCCATACTTTCCTATTATCTTATCCATTACTTTTCTTATGCCTTTCCTCACATAATTCCTAGTGGGAAATGCCATTCCCTACTTTTTACCTTATCTTCTTTTCCTTCCTTCACGTCCAATCTTCCTTCTTCTTGTCTCTCTCTTTGTTTCCTTTCTTTCCCTCCTGATTCTGTTTTATCTGTTTCATCTGGCCTTGAATGTTTGTGTCTTACTCAGAGCCTTTCCTAAGAGCTCCAGATTTTATATTTATTTTGACATCCTCTCAACATTTTTATCATTCATCTCTACTACTTAGAAGATACATTACCTATGTCTGTAAAATTAGACCTTATATACAAATAGCCATGAACCCTCTAAAATATCTGACCCCTAAATGTAATAGTCTTTGCTGGTCTAAAATTTGATAGAAAATAGATCAAGTTAGCATACATTTTTATTTGTATGTCCACATGACAACTCAGTGGGTGTCTATTTTATTTCTAAGTACTTTTGTACAATGAGTAGTTACAAAGATGAATTTTGAACGTCTTTGTGAACTATAAAAGCAAATAATTATGGTTTATGGTTTATCTATATTAAGAATGACAAAACCTTAAAATAAAATTTAACCATATTACCATTTTTAAATGACTTTTAAATCTATTTTTATTTATTGGTGTGTAAATGTTTTTCTTTCTCTCTCTCTCTCTCTCTCTCTCTCTCTCTCTCTGTGTGTGTGTGTG
>LOEQ01003436.1:0-28389 GCA_001685075.1 Bramus lutescens
TTATCTGTTTGATTGTTTTTTCTTGGTTTCCTAGGGTATCTTTTATGGATTTACTTATCTCTTCAAACTTATTTTATTCTTCTCATCCATTTCTTTAAGGGAGTTTTTCATATCTTCTTTAAGAGCTTCTATCGTTTTCATAATGTCAATGTTTTCTACTTCTTCTGGATTAGGGTGTTCCAGTCTTCCTGTTGTAGGTTCGCTGGGTTCTGGTGTTATCATTCTCTTTTTTTTTTTTTCAGATTGTTGGAAGAATTACTGCATTGGCGCCTTCCCATCTCTTCCTACAAATGCTCTCCTAAGGGTCTCCTGATACAGGATCAGGACCCCTTGCTGGCCAGGGACCTTGCAGACAAAAGGCCTGCCTTTCTGCCTGCAGGCTATTGAAACAAAGGCATTCCAGCCTGGTTGCACTCACCACCTGGTTCCAGCACCCAAACAGGCTGAGCTGGGGAATCTATGGCCCCAAAGAAGGGAAGGGAGGGGGTGCCTGAAAGCAAGCTGGGATTGGGTAGGAAGAGAGGGGCAGTAGCCAAGGTTAGGAACCCCTGCAGAATGAGCAGGAAGTTTAGGGGTTTGAGGAATGTCTGTGCTCCATTTCCCTGGGTCAGGAACACACTTACCCCTCAGATGAATCTTCTGGTACAGAATCAGGGCCCCTTGCTGGCCAGGGACCTCACAGACCAAAGGCCACTTTAAACATTTTTAATAAGTGTCTGTGAAGATATGTTTCTTACAGGTGTTTCCTGAGTTATAAATTATGAAAATTTCAGTTTTCTTGGTACCAGTCTGAGAATGAAGTAAACACTGAAATGGGAAAACATGAGATTGTAAAGAACTCATGTCCTTGTAAATGTTTCATTACTGAAGGGAATCTGGCCAACTTGAGCATGGTGACCATGGCTCTGGCAGCCCTTGTGCTTCTCCCCATTCCTTCTACTCTGTTAAAACATACAAGCAAACCCAAAAAATTAGACTGCATTCCTGAAGCTAGCCATGTTTATTTCCTTCTTTGGCCAATCTCTCCTCCTAAAGCTCACTACCAAGTTCCAGCTATCAAAGTATTTAATTCAGCAGTCAAAAACCTCCCTTTGAGCAACTAATTATGAGGCCCAATTAAAATTAAATACTTCATCCTAAGACAGGATTTCTTCTTGAACCTTTATAAACTGTCATTTTCCTATGTGTCACCCCTGTCTCCTTTCTATCTGGAGTCACTCCTTTATACCAAAGGGACAAATACCACTTCCCTTTCACCCTTGTTTGTATTTTAATCCTTGTCCTCTGTCCCTCTGGGGAAAAAGAAATCTCCCTTTGCTGAGAACTTGGTCTTGGGGGTCCTGGACTGATATCTTTCCTTTCAATTGGCATGCCAGAAAGCCTGGAACCTGATGTAAATGAGGGTGCTGCGGGGTCTTCAATATGAAATGGAAAGGTTTGGTTAACTGTATTGCTGTAGCATTATCACTAATTTCCCTCGCTCATAACTTTCTTTTGACCTTGAATTACTTTTTTCTTGCTCAATTTAGTTGCACAATAATAATCATATGGGCAACTATATACCAGGACAAGTACAGAAAAAAAATATATTTAGAGCAGCAGGCATGCATCTCCTGTGCTCATCTGAACAAAACTAATCCAAAAGAAAAGCTAGACTTGTTCTTGGTGCTGTGGTTACCACCAAGGCCCCCACTGAGTTTCACTTATAGCTTTGGTTTCACACTGAGCTTCCAGGTGAAAGCTTTCCCTTTGCCCATGCTCCAGGAGTTGTTTCCATGACATTGTCCATCTACCAGGGATAAACATCAGCTGCCTGGTTTTGAACGCATTAGGTAATATCCTAAAGACCATGGATGATTTTCTAGCTCAACTGTAAAAGTTTACAAAGGATTTGCATAGGATACCTCAGGATGGAGTGTGGCATACCACAAGACTTGATACACAATGTCTAAAATTGATACAGGAATTTTTTTGTTCCATGTTTATAGTCTGCATGGTTCTTCACCAGATTATCTGTATATATAATGTGATAGCTGCTATTTTTGTGTTTTGTGGGACTCCTAACAGTGGTACAATTTGTACCTCTGAGATTTTTGCTTGCTCTTGGGATTCTTTTCCTCCTATTGAGTTGTCTTGTCTAACTTTTGTTTGAGGGCTTTGCCTTGTCTTATTGTACCGTGTTTTATTATGTTTGTCTGACATCTCTTGTAGTCTTGCTCTTTTTACAAAGCTGAAACAGAGGAGTACCCTAAAATTTCACCAAGGAACTCTGACAGAGGATAAACACTCTCAGCAAAGTATCTGGATACAAAATTATCACACATAAAACTTTCAACAAATGTAAGCAATCATTTTTATTCAGAGTGTGGAACCTTGGAAGAAAAACAAAAGCAAAAGGTGTCACTTTCAAACTAAATTTAGGAAGAGCTACAAATTTATTACTTAGCTGAACATAGTTGACCAAGGAAACTATGTTATTGAAATGCAGAAGAGGAAAGATGAAAATGAAGACTTGTCTTTTCAAGCACACCAGGAGAAGTCATGCTGGCCGCCAACCATAGGTAGTACACACAGAAAAAAAAATGTGAGTTCTCCTTTTATTCATTAAAAAGAAAAACAAAGAAACTATCTTTTTTCATTTTACATACCAGGTCCAGTTCCCATTCCCTTTCCTCCTCTTGTTTCCTCCACCTTCCCCTCACCTAATGCCCCCACCCACTCCTCAGGAAGGGTAAGGCACATTGCTTTAAGAAAGGACCAAGGGCCTCCCCACTATAACTAGGCTGAACAAGGTATTCATATAAAGAGAATGGGTTCCTTAGAGCCAGTACAAGCAGTAGGGATAAATTCTGGTCCCACCCACTGCCAGTGGCCCCTCAGTCTGCCCCAGCCATACAACTGCCACCCACATGCAGAGGGCCTAGTTTGGTCCTTTGCTGGTTCCTGTGTTATCAGACTGGAATAGGTGAGCTCTCATTGGCTCAGGTAAACTGCTTCAGTGGTTGTCCCCATAATGGTCTTTGCTCATATTCTCCCTCCTCCCTCTCTTCAATTGGACTTTGGGAGCTCAGCCCAGTGCTCTGCTGTGCATCTCTGCCTCAGTTTCCATCAGTAATTTTACCATGTTAAAGATAAAGCCTTCCTTTTTATTTGAACAGAAAAGGGGAGGTGATATATGATTACCCTCTGCATGCAGTAAATACCATTGGTTAATAAAGAAACTTCCATGGCCTGTTGATAGGTAAGAACTTAGGTAGGCAGGGGAAACTAAACTAAGTGCTGTAAGAAAGGAGGCAGAGTCAGAAAGAAGCCTTGGAGCTGCCACCAGAGGCAGACATGCTGAAACCTTGCTGGTAGGCCTCAAGCCTAGTGATGATGCACAGATTAATAGAGATGGGTTAAATTAATATATGAATTAGCCAATAAGAAGCTAGAGCTAATAGACCAAGCAGTGATTTAATTAATATAGTTTCTGTGTGATTATTTTGGGTCTGAGCTCCCAGGGAGCTGGGGACCAACAAGCAACCTCCTTAAAACACTGAGTCAAATAAATATCATTATGTAATACTTACTTTTTTCCAATGTATACATCATAGAGAAAGAAATTCCATCATATTCTGTTAAATGAAATTATTGAGGAACCATGATGCTTTTCTTTAACTCAGCCTTACCACATATCCCAACCTCTGCTTCTAAGTTTTTACCAGTGTTAACCATTGATCTTTACATATGTTAGGTCCTGTGAATATCAGAGTATTAGTATTTTCTGTGTAAGAATGAAATTTTTTTTAGGTTATGTGTGGTTTCCATGAAAATCACTTTCCATTTAGTCAACATGCTCATATCTTCATTAAATTTACCAGGTTGAGTTCAGCCTTAGCACTATAAACACCTAAGACCACTTCCTAAATCTTCACAGAGTGTCTTATACTACATGATTAGTTCTGACTGTAAAATAAAACAAAAACAAAAACAAAAATATATCCTTACTTTATAATAAGAGTATTGGGCATTCAGAGTATTAAAAGCAAAGAAGATCTTTTTTTCAGCCTTCAAAAGGCAGCCATGAAAGAAAAGACAACAATGGCTGACATACAGATTTGGAACAATTCATCCCCTCCTAAGGCTCATGACTTACCACCGAGCTGTCTGAACACATGTGCTCAGTCATACAGCGGACTGTTTCTCAATCCTAAAGTAAGTTAAAAATCTAGCAGGCAAGGATACAGGTACTAGCTACTAAATAAGGAAGTTAGGGTTCCAGTGTCTTTGATGTATCTACTGGTCATTGATGAGCTCTAAACACACCTCATACTGATAACAGACCATAACAAATTATTTCTTATATAATCAGACAACATGTAATTGTGTGTGTGTGCTTATCATGCAATTGTAACGATATATGATCTCCAAACTTTGTGTGTCTATTGAGAATGTGACATAGAAATGCTGTGTTAATACTTTTCAATCGACATTCATATCTCAGGTATTCAAAACTAGCGAATAAAGTTCTGACATGCCAGGCAGGGAGTAGCAGTTTGCTTCCTGTCACTCCCAGGCAGCAGTCCTGGTAATGCATCATCTTGACTAACTGCCAAGAAGATTGGTGGCAACTTTGCTCTTCAGCATTCGCTCTCCTCCGTGATTCATTCATAGCTTTCATTTTTCCCCCAGATCATCAGAAAAATAACCAGGATGATAAGCATCAGCTATAAACTGAATCAAATATTAGCAGGCAGTAGAGGTCTTGAGGGATCATATCACTTTTATCCAGGTGCATTGGGTTGAGTTTGAACTCAGAGCTAAATCAGCAGGTACCATTTCTAGATCTAGTGTTTTCCCCAGCATCTGCATCTATGTGGCTCTTTAGTTTGAAAGTTCTTTCTTCATTAGTAGCAGAGGATGACAAATATCCTTCCTGCATATCTTACAACTCATAAAAAAATGAGTAAATAAACTGTGTTTTGTCACAGAATTTAGCACAGTGGGAAATTTCGTTATGGCCGCAATGGGTTCACAGTGGTAAGTAAGCCTTCAATATCAGGAGAGATGAAAATGATACAGTACAGTGAAATTCCAGCTGAGTTCTGATAATAAACACCATGGTTTCTGGTATTCCTCATTCATGTTCAATTTCAACTACCTTTGATGACCTTTTGTCTATTTTCTAGACTTCGGAGAGTCAATTTGCTGTTTCTATTTCAATCTAATGAAAAAAAAATGAGGATCAGTGCTTCCCAGAATTTTTCCTATTCATACCTCTGCTAGTATGTGAAGAAAAAAATTTACTGCATATGATATTTCTTAGTTTTTATTAACTAGTGATTCTCACACATATACCCACTTCAAGTTGGTGATCTTTTTCATTGATTATTATTGCTATATATATATATGTATATATATGCATTTTATATATAAATATAACTTCAAATTGATGAGTTCATTTTGTTGGTGGTGTGTATATTGCTTCAAGGTTGACCACTCTTCATTGAGAAACCAATAAAGATGTTTAATTCTTAAGGTCATTAAAGTATAGGTATAAAAAGCCTATATTGACTCATGATTTTAGAGATTGTAATAAGAGCCAAGGCAGTTTCATTTGTTTCATGTGTTTGGTGGCAGTCACTAAGTGGAAAGGGCAATAAGCCTTTGTGTGTGTATAATGAATCCAATATAACCAGATCACTTTTGTCTGTTAATTAAGTTCCTTATTCTGTTAGTATCTAATGCTACCATTCCAAACATCAGGAAATCAAAGGAACACTGACATGAAATTTATTTCCCCAGAATGAATAATATAACAAAATATAACAAAAAGAAAACATAGGAGGAACCTTGAGAATGCATGCTGAAAACATAGAGAACCTGAGATGTTGATAGCAATGGAGAAGAAAATATGTCCTAGATCACAAGATTGTAACGTGTCCATTTTAACCAAGCAAATAACATTTTACGATCTTATGGGGTTACTTGTGGTACTGGGATGGAAGTGGATCAGTAACTCTAAGGAAGCAAAAGCAATGGATACTGGTATCATAGACAATTTAGTAAAGGATTTTAGCAACTCTAGATGTTGAAGTTTCTACTCTTCTAGTTTCATATCTGTAAACTGAATATTATTTCCATATTTCCTATTTTCTTCCTATCTCCATAATCTTGTGCATTTACAATACATCCCACATATTAGAGTGTGGGCAGTATACTTCATGCTGTAGCTTGGCCATATAGTTTGTCTTGGATTAACTCAATGTGTAAGCTCCACACCAAAGCCTAAAAGGGTATCTGATTCAGGTTACATATTTCTTTAGGGTGGGTTTTTTTTTCCAAAAAGAATACAGGGACATTTTAAGTGGATGAATCCAAACAACACTCAGGAAGCAAGTGGTAGAAAATGTTCCTTTGCCTAGGCTAGCAAACTGACAATAAGTTTATCAGTGAGCTCAAGAAACAAACATATTTGCTATAAGCTTCAGAGATGTGGTTTCTGTTTGTACTCTGTACCGTTTATAAATTAATGTCATCCACTATACAGGTCACATGTGACTGTAGTAAGTTCATCAGTTTAGTCTGGTAACTTCTCTAAAACGTGTATTTTTAGAGTGTATGAGACTGCTAGGATTTGAGTCTTGGTTTTCTCTTTCAGGAGTTTTTTAATCTATATGCCTCATTGTATGTGTTGATTATTTATAAATATAAAAAATAATATTTCATTCTTACACTATTTTATACACTAGGAAAGTTCACAATTTAGAGTATAAAACTTGATATGTATTTTCTTCTCAAAGTGCTCTGAATTATGTTGACGTAAACTGGGTCAAAGTTTGAGAGGTTCGTTTCATACTATGGATCATTCACTTTGTTCTGCGGTCACACAAGTCCTTTCCAGAAGTGCTATACAATAAGATGTCTATTTTGAATGCTTTTACCTCTCTAACTCATGAAGTCAAGATATGCTTATAAGTAATTTCAGTTCAAATGCATCCTTACGTATGTATGCTTTCTCCAAGCATCTGAACTGCAGCAAACACCCTTCTAAACACTCCGATGGCACTCTTGCCTAAGTTTTTAATTTTTAATACAACTGTTATCTATCCTTCACTCATTGTTCATTTCCATAACTATATGCGCCATATATATTGATGCACACATGCACATATTTTGTTATAGTGATAAAGGGATTGAAGAAACAAATGCAATGCTTTGAAAAATAACTCGTTGTACATAACAAAGATAATATTCCATTTACCTGTGTCTTCTACAACATGTATGATATTTTAGGCCTTTTTTATTACTAAATTCAAATAAATCATAAGTACTAGTAAGACTGCATTTAGTCTTACTGGCTATTAAATAACTTACATTGATAGGATTTCATTAAATAATAGAAATATTTCTGTCAAGCAAAGTTCATGCATGGTTTCTTTATGTATGCTACAGCTTCAAACAACAAATCTTGGTTGATTTATATAATAGTGGTCCTGTTTGGCACACATATGTCACAGTGTAATTCTATACAAGACAAATATCTGTAATTACATTCTCTAAGTAGCAGTGAAGCACTCCAAATCATGGTCTGTGAAAGCTGTAACTGCTCAAGCAAAATTAGTTTAGCTTTTAATTTAGCTCCTATTTTATTTCATTCAGGAGTTCTGCTTTCAGGCTATGAAAATAAAAATCAGTAGTTTTGGCTTATTCAAGTTAGAAAGGATTAGATGAGTCATACATGATGAGAAAATAATTGGTCACTAATATTGTTTTCTGAATCAAGTACATAAGATATAAAGCAAAGATCAAAAGTGATTCACTGTCTTTATTTTAAAATTATTGATTTACCTGGTCGTGATCGCATACACCTTCAATCCTAGCAGTCAGAAGGCAAAGGGAAATGGTTCTATTTTCTTGAAGCCAATCTGGTCTACACAGGAAGTACCAGGCCAAATGCCTTTAGTTAGATAATGACTGAGTCCTGCATAAACAATTTACTGTCTTTGTGTGTCATAGGCTTTAACAATTGGTTAATAATTTACTAAAAGCACATGCTGTAGTTCAAACATGACAAAATTGTGTCTCCCTAAAGCTTAGTCTGTACTAAGTGGAGGGGAACATCAGGCACCATATTGTTTGGACCAATTGGCCATTAGAACCATGAACCTAATAAACTCTTTTTCTTATTCAGGACCCAGAATGACTCACTTTAATATAGCAAAGAAGGCAGTCTAAGACTGCCTAAGTCTAAGACAGTATATACCTTCTCTCACTCCATTTACCACGTAGGAAATTTAAAGGTAGGAAATTGAAGTAACAGATGCTCACAGATGCTAAAGGCAAACATTGACCTTGAGTCCAGTTAATGAGACAGACCTCCAAACCATGAGTTGATCTACAAACAGAGCAATATATAAGTCTCTAGGAATTTCTTCCTACACAGCGAAACTTAATTACTCTCAATAACTTTATTTTAATATGTTAAAAGAGGAAAAATTATTATGCTTCCAAAAGTCATTTTCTATTGGTGATTTATTGTTGTTGCTATTTTTTTTAGCCATCCTGAGTTTCTTGTGTTGCTATGCAAGGCTGGTCACTTATTGTCATCCATGTCTACTCCTTTTAGGCTTCTTTTCTTCTTTTTATTATGGAGTGGTGGTTCCTAGCCTGTGGATTGCAATCCTTGCGGGTCACACATTAGATATTTATATTACATTTCACAAGAGCAGAAAAAGTACAGTGATAAAGCAACAAAATTTCATGGTTGGGGGTAACCACACCATGAAGAACAGTTTTAAAGAGTCACAGCTTTAGGACATTGAGAACTATTGTTCCAGAGTGTTCAGTGTGATGTTAAGTAACTAGTATGAAATCTCCACATTTTCCTGTATGCTTTTAGGGTATGTACTTGCCTCTTCAGATCATCTTCATTGTGTCCCATAATTGGGCATGTTGTATTCATTTTCGCTAAGTTATAGAAAGGCTTCAATTTCTTTTTAAATTTCTCTTTTGGCCCATTTTTGTTCAGTAGTTAGTCAGTTTCCATGATTTTGTAAGCTTTCTTGTTTTCCTGTTTTTGTTTTGTTTGGTTTTGCCCCTTAATCCCTTGTGGTCAGTAAGATAAGAACTGTTGAAAGTATCGCAATACCAAAAATTAAGTTTTACTACAGAGCCATAATAATAAAAACAGCATTGTATTGGAATAAAAGCAAACATGTAGATAAATTAAATTGAATTGAAGATCAAGACAAAAATTGTCATACTTTTGGGCATCAATTTTTGATTAAGAAGACAAAAATATATACTATAAACAAGACAGAATCTTTAGCAAATGATGGAGGTCAAACGGGATGGTTACATGTAGCAAGATCCAAATAAATCCATACTTATCACCTCACACAAAGCTTATCTCCAGATAGGTCAAAAACCTCAACATAAAACTATATAGATTGTACCTGGTAGAAGAGAAAGTGGGGAATAGCCTTGAACTCTTTAGTGCGGGAAAGAAAACTATCTGAAAAGAAGACAACTAGATAAGTACTAAGATCAACAATTAATATTGGAACCTCTTGTAGGAGCCCATTCCGACAAGGTCAGCTAGGGTTCCTGGATAGAAGATTCTTGAGGCCAAAGAAAAGTCAGAAGAAACAGAAGACAGGAGGTCTGTCTGCTTATGCCGAAGCAGCCAAACAGCACAGAGTTTACTTTAGAAATTGCTTATAAAACAGAACAAAGCACAGCACACATGGTCAGTCAGTATCTAACCACAAGACCATTCCTGTCATTGAGTGAGTAGCCTCCTCTCCAACATGGGCTTGCTGCTTAGAAGCAGCCTTACTTTCTATCTTGATGTTCCTGAGGTTTGTGTGAGCAGTATACTCTCTACTAGATAGAGTGTTCTTTTCTCACGGGCTAAATCAGAAGTTTCTCATTAAGCTCTCAAGGTTATAAGAAAAAGCAGAGCAGGCAAGCTTGAATTCAAATAACTTCTTTAAGTCAAAAATGACTCCAGATGGAAACTGAGTCACACATGGGCTCCCACAACCTCTTGAAACTGAAAAGCTTCTGTAAGTCAAAGGACATAGTAAACTGGACAAAGCAGCAGCCTTCACAATGGAAAAATGATTTTACCAATGGCACATCCATAGATAGAGGACTAATATCCAAAATATATAAAGAACTCAAATAACTAAACTAAAAAATGAAGTACAAATCTAAACAGAATTCTCAAATGAGGAAACTCAAATTGCTGAAAATCACTTAAAAAATTTATCAATATCCTAGTCATCAGAGAAATTCAAGTCAAATCTAATTTGAGACTTCATATTACATCTCTCATAATGGCTTTGATCAATAAAACAAGTGGCAGCTCATGCTCCTGAGGATGTGGAGTAAGAGGAGCACTCCTTCATTGCTAGTGGAAGTGCAAACTCATACAGTCACTATGGAAATCTATGTGCTGGTTTCTCAGGAAGATGGAAATTGATCTACCTAAAGATCCAGCTATATTACTCTCTGATATATACCCAAAGGATTCTTTATCCTACTGTAGAGATATCTGCTCAACCCTTTTCATTGCTGTTTTATTCATAAGAGACAGAAATTGGAAACAACCTCAATGTCCCTCAACAAAGAATGAATAAAGAAAATGTAATACATTTGCACGATGGTGTATCCTTTAGCTATTAAAAAATAAAATTCACAAGTAGCTAGATGACACATGGTAGAAATATTCTGGGTGAGATATGTCAGACTCAGAAAGATGAATGTAACATTGTATTTGATTATATGTGACTATTAGCTGTTAAATCAATGATGACCTAGTTATAATCCATAGAATGACAAAGGTTGGAGACTAGAAGGGATAGATAGATCTCATTATGAGAGGGAAAGAGAATAGTAATGGACAGATATGAGATAGGATAGAAAATAGGGAACCAGCGTAGAGTAAGAAGAGAGATTAGGAAGGGAATATAGAGAGAGATTGATAAAATTAAGGGCCATTTGTGTGGTAGTATGGAAACTTAATACTATAATGATACTGGGCATAAATTGCAGAATTTCTGAGCTTGTGGTGGGACTTGTGTTCATTCTGTGTCAGCACCCTGTCAGCCTTGAGGGCATGCAGATCTTGTCCATGCTGCCACATTCTCTCTGAGTTCCATTGTTCCTGTTGTATAACATGAGGGGCTGCTTGTTGGGGTTTACTGTCCTACCTGATTCCCACAGCTGTTTAGCCCCAAAGAAAATCACACAGAGATTTCTATAAGTTATAAAATCTGATTGGCCCATTAGGTCAGGCTACTTATTAGCTCTTGTAGCTTATATTATTAACCCATTATTCTGATCTACATTAGCCATGTGGCTCAGTACCTTTTTAGTAGGGTAGATCACATCCTGCTGCTTTGGTGATCTGGGCAGGAGTGGGAGGAATCAACTTCCTCCTTCCCAGAATTCTNCCCAGAATTCTCCTGTTCTCATTGCATCATTTCTACTTCCTGTCTCGTTTTCCCACCTATGTTTCCTGCCTGGCCAATCAATGTTTATTGAAAACATGATTAACAGAATACAGACAATTCTCCCGCACCACTGGTGTGCAGAAGACCCTAATTCCTTACAGTCACCCATTATCTCTGACCCTTACAATCTTCAGAAATCATTCTTTTTTATTTAATTCTTAAATATACCTAGAAAATTAAATCAACTTGATTTTCATTTAAGTAGAAGAAATCTTTAAAAAAAACTGACTATGGTACATACAATGTATCCCTTTTGGTATTCTTTTGGGATTTTGTTTTTCTCACAAGTCAGTTAAATCTTACTCACTTTAGCAAGTGATTATCTTATTTCTGAGCTTACTTCTCAGAAGATCTGGGCATTGTCTTATTTTCTCTTCTTGCTTTAATAATACTCTATTTTAAGTCCACCTGACTTCCATTTGATGAGCTTAGCTATTACTCAAGTCCCATAATTCAGCATTTAACTTATTGTAGTCATGCATATCATGTTTTACTACAGACATATTTCTAGATTTATTTTTAAAAGTTGGTAATATACTATTTCCAACATTTATGAATCTCTTGATGTGTTTTTAAGAGACTGAGTGACACTGAGTTCAAATGCAAAAGAGGTTATGATGCGTTTCAGCCTCATGCATAATATTCAGTACTATTTCAACTACTTGGGTGCATTAAGTGAAATAAAATTCAAGTTTAATTTCCAAAATTAATCTCTGTTCAACAGTTTCATCTAATTGAAATAATTCTCCCTAAATTATAAATATACAGAGTAAATTAGAATCTGATTTATTAATTTCACAGAGCTAATAAATGTCATTCAAATAAGAACACTAGAGCTTACCCACAAATAATCTAAATGAATCCTAAAATTGAGAGACCAATAAACTATATCTCAAGTTTGTTCATTTTACTTTTTCATTGTCAAGTTTCATAATTACCAAAATAGTTGCAATAGCATTTCCTTGCATTTCTGATTTATTGCATATCAATTTCCTCTGAGGTTGAAACATTCCATCCTGCTTGGCAGTTACATAAGGAAAACAAGTCAAAACAGTTTCAGGAAGTGCCTGAAACTGGGCACATTCTCTAGGTCCCTCCCTGACACAGTAAATAATAAAAGCTGTGAGTCCCTCTCAGATAAAATAAAGCTGAGCTTAAAAATAAGGATTATCTGCACTCTGACTAAAGCACCTGGAAAGAGCACTCCAACCTGTTAAGCTGCCTACAGACTGTGCAGTGTGCTACAGCTTCCCATACTTGTGAGCTTTTACCCATGTTGGGGTGGGCCTTCGTGATGCAGCTGTCTTTGAGGACGTATATGAGGACTCATATAAGTAATCCTTCATCCATATTCCTGTGGGTTACCCCAATAAAATTCTTTGGGTCACCAAAGTGAATTTTGGTGATGCTTGTATTTTGGACTACTGTGTGTTCCATATCTGGGGTGAATAGATAGGTGTGTTGCATCTCCCTAGGAAAGTTTTTGTCATACACAACAGATTGAATACTAAACATGTTCTAGGGTATCCCAAATCGGTTCTGAAAAGACTCTGTTCTAATGGCAAGCATAGTGAATACCTGTCAAGCATGTACCAATCACATGGCAAATGTGGCTGGCCACCAAGATCTATTCCTTCATTTGACCACAGGTTTATATACAAAATAATTTTGAAATTTTATTATTCCAGATACAGTCAAGTTGACAACTAAGAATAGCCATCACACAATAGCAGTATCTAATTTTATTTTTCTTACAGTTTCATCTTTGATGGTTTCATTTTTTATTGGTGCATATTGAGGAATTAATTAAGGCAGACATAGCTTTAATTTGTGCCTATTTAATCTATCTTCATGGGAAGGGACACATAGATTTCACTTCCCTTCAAAAACATGTACCAAATAGCACCTTTTCTGAAATTATCAAACACTTGACATGCCTGAAGAAAAAAAAATAAAGCAATGTGAATATTATAAATAAATTTAAGAGTAACTAACCCAGGCTGTTGTTGTGTAAAAGGGTCTGAGCTTAATCTCAGGTTTTGAAATTTCACCAATCACCGAACATGAAAATCCACCAATCCCTGTGCCCAAAAACCCACCAATCCTTGAGTTTCAAGAGCCACAGATTTCTGATCTTAAAATATCACCAGTCCCTGGGCTCACCCCAAGCTCATACTTGAAATCCCACTGATACCATCCTGGAAATTTCCACCCTGGAAAACCCCACTTCCAAGAAGCCTCTGTAAAGCCTGCCTCCGTCTCCATTCTTTGTTGCTGAGTCTGCCACTCACTTGCATCTTTCCTCATAAATCTCATGTGTGTGGTTTGTTTTGAAGTGTGGTATTTGTGATATTCTTGCCTCCTGACTGCTGGGATACCTTTCTCTTCATAGTTGCAACACTTGCATTGGGAAAAATCTTTTCTTACATCTACCTGAACTTTTTAGCAAAGCTTAAGTGATGTTTGAAAACCTTACAATGCAAGAACAAAGATACATACTATCAATAAATAACTGCTAAATTTTTCAGCTATTATTAACTTCAAACAACAGAAATGAATATCCAGAATAAAGTATGTGAAAAATATGAACCTTGATATTCTTTGGCTATTTGAATATTCAAATTAAAATTCTTCTATGAATGTTAGTAACACCAAGAAGTAAGGATTTGGGGACAGAACACCATTATGTCTCTTTTCATATTTATTCCATAGTGTGCTCATAGGTATATTCTATAAATTTTAGGCAACATTTCACCTAAGTATGTATGTTGGCTACTGTAGTCAAAATGCAAAAACAAAAACAAAAATACAAAAAGAAAACCCCAGAGTGTTTACTAGTTCTTGTTGGCACCCTTTTGCAAACATACCAGCTGTCCTTCTCCAACTTCATTTAATCCCTGGAAACAATCTTCTCCCATTTCAAAACTTCCAGCATTTCAAAGCTGTGACACATGAGTGAAGAAAAGATACTGTACAGTCCTGTCACTTGCAGTAGCACTGAGGGGCCCGGAGGGCATGTCAAGTGTAATAAGTCACACAAAGAAAGACTAATAATTGATCTAACAGAGAGAGTGAATATTGGTAATGAAAACATAGGTAAGGTAAGAGGGACTGGAAGATTGGAAGTTAGGTATGGGGTGTAGTGAGCTAGATGATGTGACCAATGACAGATTAACGTAATATAGATATGTGTGCCTTTGTGTTCAAAATACAAAACACTGTTGTGTAGAAGCAGCAAACTTTGTGAGGTGAACTGTAGGTATGTAAAGAGATACTTGGGGATGGCTATGGAAAAGCCCTGTGCCTTATCCATGGTAGGGTGTTCACAGATGAATGCCAAAGCCAAAATGCATCAGGTTTTATGCTTGAAATAAATTTCTTTCCTTTAGTTCACATCAGGATTGCTAGGCAAATAATAAGGATGCCTATGATAAGTCAACTGTATCTACCTATTTTTACTTTGTTTTGTTTTCCTTAGAGACAGGCTCTCATATAGTCCAGGTTTCTCAAAGTTGCTATGTACTGAGCATGACCTTTAACTCGGAGTTTCTTGCTTCTACCTTCATAGTGCTGGGCATGCACTACAATGTCAACTTAGTCAAGCTATTTCAAAATATAACCTTCACTTCTTAGAATACACATTTTTCTTCTGTCAACAGCAAGATGTTTCACCTGCTAAAAGCACTGAATACAAGCTGAGTTCAGTCCCTGACATCCTCATATTGGACAAGGAGAACTGGCTCCAGTAAACTGTCACCTCCATATATGTGTCACCTCCACATACAGGCATATCAAATTGCACACAAAAATTTAAAAATATATTTAAAAACTTATTTTTAAAGATATGGAGCAGTGCATGTGGATAATAAGATGACCTCTAAGAGGAATGGATTTTGCTCTGAAGACCTTAGAGCTGAACACAGACAGGAGTACTAATTCGTGTCTATGGATCTTTACACTATGTGTCTGTTGTTAGAAATGTGGTGTGAGAGGTCCTTCTGTCTATGTGCTGCTTTTGTTGCTTAATGAATAAAGAAGTGCTTTGAACCTATGGCAGGGAAGAACAGAACGAGGCTGAGAAAGCTAGGCTGAATGCTGGGAAATAGAAGAGTAGAGTCAGAGAGAGATCATGTAGCCTGCTGGAGACAGATGCTGGGAACTTTACCCACTAAGCTACAGCCACGTGGCGAAACACAGATTAATTGAGATGGGCTAAATTAATATGTAAGAGTTAGTCAATAAGAAGCTAGAGCTAATGGGCCAAGCAATGATTTAATTAACACAGTTTCTGTGTGATTATTTCGGTTCTGGGTGGCTGGGACAAACTAGCGGGCTCCTCCTACAGAAATGTTTTCATGGAACACATACCTAAATTACAACTGCACATCTCCACAATAAGAGTGGCAAGCAATGCTGTTCACTTTCCCATCAATCAAGATAGTTACTGTCAATATTTTTAGAATGTTTTCTCACAATTATCCCTTTTTTCTCACAGAAAAACATCTTTGCTTTGAATACAAAATAATATATGATTGGTTGTAGATAATTTATAGCATGCATCTCTAATTATGAAGAAAATAAAAATCACTTGAATTCTCATTACAGCAATAACCAGCATGAAGATTTCCATGACTATTCAAACATCTGCTCCTTCCATGGCATGCATACAGATACCTATAATTTTTCATCGATTGGTCTATGTTCTATATAACAAATTTATCATTTATTTATATATTAAGATATAACACTTTGAAACTTTATTAGATTCCCAAGATCATGCCAACACAATTATGCCTGCTATTAAAACATTAGAAAACTTCAAACGTTACTCAAAAAAGAAATTGGGAGCCTCTACCAGCACTGTTTATATATAAATATTCTAAGCTTTAAACTAGAGGAAAGTAGATAACATATTTCATATTAAACAATAAATTCTATAGGTAAGATAATTCAGTTATAAGATAATGACTCCAATAAGAATGGCTTTAGAGTTGGACAAAATGGAGAAATTTAATTACAAGTATGAAACAAGTCATTTTTGATGGATAAACATAGGAGATAATAATTATATTGGTTTTTCTTTTTACTCTGACAAAATATCTCACAGAGAGGAACTTAAGCACAGAAGGCATTATTTTTGCCTGCTGATTGAGAGCATCTGGTCTGTCATAGTGGGAAGCTCTGGTGGTGTGAGCATTGTATTATTGGCTCTCATCTGCGTGGAACAGAAAAGTAGAGGAGAACTCAGCTTGTTTTCTCTGGATTTGGTTTTATCTAGTTTGGCATCCACATTCAGGCTCACCCTCACCCTTAGTTAATCCTCTCTGAAAACATTGTCAGTACACACTCAAAGTTGTATATCATGAATGCCCCAGGTATTTCTTTTTATTTGTTTCTTTACTTTGGTGCTCAAGGACAATTTTATTGTAGTTTGAAAGAAAATCCTGAGGGTGCAAGCTGTAAATCTCAGCAGCTGCCAGGAAGAGAGGTGGAGACATGGAAGAGAAAATTCTATCTACTATGTTAGCAATAGGGCTCAGCAAGAAGCCCCGTAAAGACAAGTAGCCCCATGACAACGGTGGCTGTGGTGAAGTAATGGGAGTTCGAAAGAATTAGGAAGCACAGAGTGTCCAAGAAGCAATCCCCGGTTCGGTAAGTATTTTTTAACAAGAAAAGAAAAAAAAAAACAGATTTGAGAAGAAAAAAATAATAAAAATAGTTTATTTCTAAGAATTTCAGAAAAAAAGGTCTGCTTTAACATGGCTGCAGCTCCACCTGCCACTGCTATCTCGTGTTCTTTTACTCAGTCAAGTCAACCAGCCAAACTTCGTTAGAAGAAAGTATCGTGGATATAACCATTGATAGCCAGTTAACACAATTCCATTACCAAGCACCTTATGAAGGTCAAATGTCCACATGTGGTTCATCTAGGTGATTCTACAGGCTTGACCCTGCTTGTAAGTCAACAGTATCAGGTGCTGAACCAGGGGAAACTCAGTTTTCTAGTCTATTTACATTGGTGGCAGTTTTCAGTTCCTTCTGTGGAAGGACTGAGAACAGCTTTTCCCTGTGCGCTGTTATATGGGCTTCCCACACTGCTCACATGTTCTAGCCCTCATGTTCTCTCAGAACTCGCAGGGTGCACCAGGCAGCTGCACAATTTTGGTTACTTCCCGTCTCTCCCGTCTCTTTACCCATGAGGATGATCTCCCTTAATATTCACTTAAATTAGCTGTATCTGAAACTCTAACTATGTCTGCAAAAATTCTTATTTTTCTGCCCCAAATGTTAAAATGTTATCTAATTTTAGACACACTGTTTCAAGCTGGTCACATCCCTATCCCCACTCACAAGAATGGGATGACATAGAACTTACAAGGCACAGCGCAGTTGACCTGGGGCTCACTGCCGCAGATGGCTGAGTGGAAAGGAAGGGACCCCTCACTCTGTCCTCTCAGAAGGAAAAGACATTCAAAGTGTTTATAGTGAGGCTCTAAAAAGTGCTCAAACTGAGGGTCACTTTAGTTAGTCACAAAATTGAGCTTACCTATTTTTAATTTGTTCGCTCTAAATATGAAGGATGTATATCCTGACTCAACTATATCAGCACATCTTTCATAGACAAGAATACACAGGTGCAGCAATTTTGGTAAAAATTCTCTAAGTAACTGCTTCAATTTTGTTTTCGACTTCAGATTTTTTTCTAAACTTGAAATAAGTACTAATAACCCTTTATTGGCTAAGAATCCAGATCCAAAATGCCTGAATAATTAATCTAACAGTTTTCATTTTTTACCAGTTTGGGCAAGGCATTTACCATATCTTTACTAGTTCTATTGCCTGCAGTGCAGTATATAAATATATTATCTCCATTAACATTACTATCGCAGAGGCTGAAGGAGTTCATTCCGTAAGTTATTGGAAACAGAGCTTCCGCCTTATTAAGTGCCACAAAAGTAATTCCAATCATCTTTGAGAGAATTTCAGGACATCCTTTTGACATGCAAATAAGATTTAAAGAAACAGTGGGATACAGGCGCCGACAGCATGAATCCCGACATCCCAGTAATTTGTTCAGATTCACAGAGCTGAAATTCAATTGCTAGACAGTTATTCATGGTAACCTCCTGGCAGGCAATGGGGGTGACACTTTAAAAGAACATGAGAGGGGCTATATGGTGCATCTTCTGGACTATTTCTTTTTCAATCACTCATCCACTATGATGAATGACAATAGCTGAAGGGTAAACAAATTTGTTTGTAGCCAGGACTCCGCATCTGCTCTCATTTAGAAACGACAACTTGCCAGCACACAGTTGTGAGTGTGCAATTTCTCCTTTCACAATCTGTCACATGATTCTCCTTTATTTAATTGTTTAGAATTGTGGATGAGAATTATGACCCTTACATTCAATTTATGAAGGTTACCCAAGTTTTTAAGAAGTCCTTAAAAAGAAATCTTCAGGGAGGATTTTCTCCTTATCTATGGAGTATGATATTTTGTATTAATTTCTTAATTATTTTGGTGTGCACTAAGTTAGATCTGCTTTTTCTTCTCTTACATTTTATTGTCAACTTAGAGTAGATGTTATAGACATAGGCTTATAATTACAAACCTATAGTTATTAAAATTAAAATCTTAATAATAATTAATACATTTCCTTTATCTAAATTCACTTCTGATCTGTTTGGCCACTGACAAAATAAAAAAAAAATGTTGAATCCACAAAATCACTGTTGGATACCATAGTAAATTACAGCATAATCCCGGATACACATTCCTGCATAGAAATAGCAAAAAATAAAAGACATGTTTCTTTAGTAAAAGCAAGTCTGGAGAGGAAAGATGGCTCAGTGTTAAAGACACCTGACACACATAACAATGATGGTCCCTGTTTGATACCCTGAACCCAAGGTGGAAGAGAACCTAGTCCTGAAAATGGTCCTTGGACATCTACAAGTGCATTGTGGCATGTATGTATTCCAAACCACTTATACTCAATGAAAAATTCTTTAATAAAATTATTTTTTAAGATCAGCATATTGAATAGCACATGAAGTACTGGATGATCTCAGCTCTCTGCCATGGAGAAGTAGCGAGGTCCCCTTTCCCATACAGCCCAAGCTTTACTTTGTGACTTGATGTCATAACGTTTGTAGGTCTACTGCAAGCATCATCAAATTTAAAGGGGGGTGCTATCTCAGCATTTTCTTTTTGCCAGAAGATCCTTCCCTTATAATTATTCAAATCTGAGTCAATGAGTATAATAGCCACATTGCTCATATTTCTACATCCAGCTTCTGCGTTCTTTAATATTGGCCTTTTGTTATTCCCAGTTTTCCCGCTTGATTGCTTCATCCTAGAGAAAAAAATGCACAGTGAAGCATATCAGTACATTCTGTTCTAAGCAATTATTCTGAGTTTTTAGTGTTTAATAAATTTTAATGATCCATTGATTTTGAACTATTAACAATTTTTCATTAAAGCTACTTTAGCTACTAAGAACAATGCTTATCTTCCTTTTAAGTAGCCAATAAATATTTACTGACCAAAAACCAAGCTGTTTTGCTAAGAAGTATTTACTTCATTCCAATTCAAAATATGATTTCCCTTTTGAAGCAGTGACTCATTTGGCAAGCTATCACTCAGCAAAATTTTCCAGTTGTGACTCAAGTTAACAAAATATCCAAATATGTAGGTACATATATACTCTAAACATATTTTTTAAATTATTTTTTTAATAAATGTTTACAAGTAATTTAGGAAATGAAGGTTAAATTACTATAGCAATCAGAGGGAACTTAGAGAGCAAGGCTATTTATTTATTGTTCATTCATATTAATAACAGTACTGTCAGGTAACCAACTGCATTAACCCTCCACAGCTAAAGCTAGCCGTCATCACCAAGTGTCCACAGACCACACCCTGTTTTGAGATGCAGAGCTTCCTGGCATACCTTAAGTCATGGAAACAAATTGCCTTCCCGTAAGTAGAAGTTTAAACTATGGCTTCTAAAGTTAAATTCTAGTTGCCTGTATCTCTCAATATGTATTTCACACTCTAGGACTTCTGGGATGGATACCCAAAAGTTCCATTTTCTAACTATTTTTTTCTAACCAGAAGTGATTTTTTTTTCCAGCCATAAGTGTCACTCCTATTTTCTGCAATGAATTCATTTGTCTCCCCTCAGTAGAATTCACTCCTCATCTGCACACATGATTTATTGGTAGAGTGTTGAAGGTTCAAAAAGCACAAATTCTACTTAGCATGACTGTTAATTTTCAAAGTTCCCTAAAATCTACTCTTCAATGACAAAATTTTCTTTATTTCTCCAGTTCATTTTCCTCTGCCTTAACAAAGGCATTTGCTATTTTTATTTCTATTTTATTTTGCTATATTTATTTCTGTGTGCATAAACCCACATTTGGCTCCTCCATAAAAGCACAAATTATCAAAGTCCCACAGTGTGAACCTACGTAAAGATGGAAGGAGAGCTCCAACTCCACACAGTTATCCTCTGATCTTCCCGTGCCTGGAGTACATACACAAACAATGTACACACACACACACACACACACACAATAAATAAATAATAAAGTTTCAATTCTTTTTTGGGTGGAGGGGTTTCTCTGTGTAACCCTGGGTGTCCTGAAACTCATTCTGTAGACCAAGCTGGCCTCAAACTAACAGAGATCTGCGTGCCTCTTCTTCCCAAGAGATGACATTACAGGTGTGCTCCATCACTTCTCAGCAAGAAGTTAAAATTATAAAATAAATTATTATTTATTAGAAAACATTTCATAAACACTCAGCAAATTCTTATTTTAAAAAATTAATGAACAAAATCTGTGGTAGAGCCAAGAAAAATGAAAGTTGTCACCAATCCCATTGATTGGAGTTGTTCTTTGTGATCTTCATTTATCAACCATGTCAAACATAACACATTTAATGATTTATCATCTTATAAGCTTAGCTTTTTACCATTGGGGAACTTTGGTAACATTTCTGTCCTCTTCTGGGTGGTTTCAATATGTCTAAATTATCATATTCAAATAGGCTGATTATTTTTAAAAAGTACAGAAAAAGGCTTTCAGTTGTTTATTCTGATCATCTCTGACTAGTCATTAGTGAATAGAGACTATTCATATTCAGTGTAACCGAGGGGAATGTGTGGCTTTGGATATACCACATCTAGCTGTCTATTAATTCCCTTTGTCTAGTTACTCCTGTATTCTCCATGTTTTCAGTTAAAGCTTTTATTTAATATTTGGCTTCATTTTTTTTATTGTGATTTTGAATATTGCTTTGGATAATGTTGCAAGTATATTCAGATTTTCTTTCCTGATTTCATTCACATTTAATCTAAAGAACTTTTATTAGTAACTTATTTAAAAATTAAAATTGTAGGTCATCATACAAATTAACAGGCTTTGCTAGAGAATTTTCTATTTTATTTTATTTCTATTTTCTATTTTTTAATTTCCTATTTAATATGTGCTATTTTACTTTGCTCTAATTTGTTGCCTTCCTCCACTTTCCTTCTCCAAAGTATTATGCTTCCCATGACATGTTCCTCCTACCCCACATATGAATCTCTCTGTTTTCATATAGCATTTATTATTATTACATTTTCATTGACCCTTCTCACTTAAGATCTTCCTTAATTCTCTTGATATACTTTCTTGTTCTATAATCTACATGCACACACACACACATACGCACACACACACCTCACATGCATGCACACTCCTATTTTAAAGAAAATCTTCTATGAATTGTAGTAATTATTTCATGTTACTGAGGTTTTCTGTCCTATCCAATTCCCACAGTTGATAGGTCCCAAAGAATCACACTGAAGTCTACATTAGTTATAAACTGATTGGCCCATTAGCTCGGGCTTCTTATTAACTCTTATAACTTACATTAGCCCATTATTCTAGTATATGTTAGCCACATGGCTCGGGACCTTTTTCAGCACGGTAGGTCACATCTTCCTTCTTTGGTGTCTAGACAGGACTAAGGAGGAATGGGCTTCCTCCTTCCCAGAATTCTCCTGTTCTCTTTGACCCACCTNCCATTAGCTCGGGCTTCTTATTAACTCTTATAACTTACATTAGCCCATTATTCTAGTATATGTTAGCCACATGGCTCGGGACCTTTTTCAGCACGGTAGGTCACATCTTCCTTCTTTGGTGTCTAGACAGGACTAAGGAGGAATGGGCTTCCTCCTTCCCAGAATTCTCCTGTTCTCTTTGACCCACCTCTACTTCCTGTCTTGTTGTCCCGCCTATACTTCTTGCCTGGCTACTGGCCAATCAGCATTTATTTAAAACATAATTGACAGGATATAGACAATTGTCCCACACCAATTTCACTTTTATTCATAAAAAGCATCATATTCACTTGAATTCCAAGCTTTAATTTCTTTTCCTTCATCCTTTCCAAGATTAGCAGCACCCTCCTCAGTTAGTATTTTGTGGTAAGAATTGTGCAATTACTTAATGCATTATATACTTTTTGATATATGCTTTTATGATTTTACCTTTGTCTTTATCTCTCATTACACTGACTATGGTGTGCAGATTTATATTTCTTAAGACAGTTTGTGTGTATCCATTTGACTTATTGAATCTCAGAATATGCTTTTTTTCCCTGGATATCTTGGTTTTGGGTGTTTATCACTACTATTATGACAAAACACCATGACAAAATGCAAGTTGGGGAGGAAAAGTATATCTCACCTCATAGTTTCACAGTGAAGCCCATCATTGCAATATGTAAGGGCAGGAATTTAAATAGAGGAACCTAGAAGCAGGTGCTGATGCAGAGGCCATGAAGGAGTGCTGCTTACTGACTTGCTCTTTATGCCTTGTTCAGTCTGATTTCTTGTACTAAATAGGACCAGCCAACAGGGATGCCACTGCTCACAATGAGCTGGGCCTTTCCACATCAACCACTAAGTAAGAAAATGCACTGTAGACTTGCCTAAAGGCCAATCTTATGGATGCTTTTTCTCAACCTAGTGTTCATCTTCACAAATGATTCTAGCTTATGTCAAGTTGACATAAGACTGGCCAGCATACCAACAGTTGAAAGTGTTTCTTGGAGCAAGTATTCATGGCTGAACTTTTTCTTCTCTGGTTTGGGGAAGGTTCTTATATCATATTTAAGAATGGTATCATTTTTGCTGTCATCACACAGATTGCTAAGCTCTCCTCCCTGTCAGTATTCTAATCTTGTTCTTCTTCTCAGTTGTTTGTAGATGATCCCTACTGATATGGCTTCACATTTATTGACTTTGATGTTTCACATCAATTTTATTATTATGGTTATTCATTAAATTTTTATTATATTATTTGCTTATGACATTCCATTTTTTATTTTACTATTCAATAAGTTGATCTACATGTGTTTACTCTGTGAATGTGTGTGTGTATATGTGTGTGTGTGTGTGTGTGTGTGTGTGTGTAGAGGCTAAATTCAACTTTGTGTATTATTCCTCACTTGCCATTTACCTTGATTTTTGAGACAGGCTCTAAAAATTAAAGCCTGGGACTCACCAAAAATGCTAGGATGGTTGTACAGAAAGCCTCAAGGATCCATCTGTCTTTACTTCCCCAGTGCTGGTATTACAACTGTGTGTCATTATGCCCAACTTTTCACTGATGTTTAGAGAATCAAGCTTAGGTATTCATCTTTGTATAGCTAACACCTTATTGACTGAGTCATTTCCCTAGATACTCATTTTGTTTTTGAAATCTTTTGTTGAATTATTATATTTAATAGGTATAATAAGAGAGCAACTAGTTGCTCATTTGAACATGTTTATAATATCATTTAGGCACATCTGATATTGCATTATTAGTTTATCAATTACCTTCTCCTATATGTGCAGAGGTATAGGTTTCAGTTCTTTAATCAAGGACTTTGATCACTCCTTGGACATTGTATGGCATTCTTGCGATTGTTTAAGGATTATGGAAGATGTAATCTAGTTCATTATGACAACCTAGTCTTTATTAGGTCATATTAACCAACCAACAACTAAATAAATATCAGTCAATCAATAAATAAATCATGGCTGCAATGTCAGCTTAGTTTTCAAAGCATTCATAGAGTTTTCCAAGTTTTCTTAGACATTCTTTACCTAGCATTCAATCTGTGACCTCAAGATGATATCACATTAGTTTTCCAAAGACTTTGATATGTTTATTAGAAAAAATCCATACATATAAGCCTTGTGGTTTATCCCAATTTAATAAACTTAATCCTCTAAGATTTTCTGAGCTCTTTTTCTTTACAGTCTCCGTAGTAAGGAGATTTCCCAGAGACTGACTCTTGTTGCCTTTTGGAAGATATAAACTTGTGCCGAGTGGCAGAAAAAATGATGTGGAAAAAAATATGTGGAGGAAATTGAACATAGCACCTTGGAACTATATTTCAGTTTAACTGAAAGTTTCTCTTTCATTGTTTGTGGGTATTTTTTGATAGTCCCAAACATAAGATTTCCTGGATTTATCAGGCGAGGGAATATGATAAAAAGTAATAAAAAATTAAGTTAAAGAAGGGAAAGAAAGAAGTAAAGAAGGAAGGAGGGAAGGAAGGATGGAAGGAAGTAAAGAATGAGGGAAAGAAAAAGAAGAGAAGGGAGGAGGGAGTATAAGGGAGAAAGGTACATAGCAAGGAAGAGAGGAAAAAAACTAGGTAATTGCCTCATTCCTTCTCTCTCTCTGTCTCCATCTCTCCTTGTTTATGAACAATCTTTCCAGGACCTCAGCCAAAGCCAGCAAGCTCTGCACAGTGCTCTCTGTCTGTCCTTCTCTACTCATGCTGTATTCTTGATTTGAAACTACAGTGGGACTGGACTCCGTGAAAGAAAATGACAGCAGACTCAATTGATCTGATGGTATTTCAAAGCTTGCATTCTTTTTTTTTTAAATCTGTCTGCTGCTGTTTACTTAGGAACATCTTCAGATTTCCTTGCCATCCCTTCTGTCAGGGATGTGACAGAATAAAGTACGCTCATTATGGCTTGAAACATGTAACTTTCTTCATCGTTATTTCAATGGAATTTAATGAACGCAACTTGTCTTTTAAGTCTGACCCCTAAGTCAGGCCACATAAAATGACTTGGTGACCACCACTGTGAGAAAACCGCACTTCTCTATACATCACCTCTTCACACCATTTAATCTACTTTTATGCATCCTGTTTTAAGCTTTATATAGTCTTTAATTATTATGTTATCATTCATCTATTTATTAAATGTCAAATATTTTTCTCATCAAAATATATATTTGTTAACCTTCACCACTTTTTGTCAATCCTTGTTAAACAATTATGTAGTAAATCATGTTTTGTTGAATTGAAGAATGGATATCATCATGCATTTTCTTTATGTATTTCATTTAAAACACCATGTCTATGTGAAAGCAAACATCTACACTGGAAAAAATGATATATATGTAGACATATATCCATTTTACCTTCTTTTCTATGGAAGTCTACAAATAGATGAGAAAGTGTGCATGATAAATAGCCGGAAAATGATTTCATGTAGTTTGTGAAATTATGATATTAAACTTACTGCAAAAATTTCAATGTTAAAATGTTATACATTTTAAGGTAATATGATATTAATTTCCAGTATATTTAACATTTGATTATGTACTCTTTAATTTACATGTGCATGCTTAATGTTGTTTGCATTGCAATATCCTGTTATATTTGCCTTACTGAACTCTGTTTTCGAGCAGCATTCTCAGTGTGAGGCATGATCTCTTCAAAACTTTCATGGAGCACCACAACCTAGTCAACTACCTTAACTAGAAAGAGTAACTTTCTCTCTTTCACACTAATATAAGCTTTCTGTCTTGTTTTGTTTTCCTGCTACTAAATTCAAACACAAAGAATATTATGAGCACAATAGAAGCCCTTCAGACATACAAGCTTGCTGCTTAAGTTCGGATCACAAGCTAATACTATTGCTTTATAAATAATGAAAAGTGGTTTCAAATAAAAGCAATCTATTGCATTTAAGCTTTCAAAGAACATTTTAACATCTCAGAATAATGGAGCTAGAGTGTGATGACAGAAGTCAAAAAATAATCCCACATCAGTTCAGAATTATGAATAATTAAAGGGTTATTTATTTATTTATTTAAGGGAAAATTTACAGGTCACTGTCCTAAATAACAGGTCCTCTGCATGAACAGGAACAGAATTTAGAAGCTGTAAATGGGAGCCAGAGCAAGAGAGTAAGAGAGAGAGCAAGTATACTTTACAACCACTTTTACAGTATCAGAGACCATGCCCAAGTGGGCTGGTATCTCAACGACTATTGGCTGAAGGAGCAAAATGTGTTCCCACAGCAGGAATGATGGCTCAGTGGTTAAAGACAACACTGCTCTAGCAGAGGATCTGGACTAAGTTACCAGCACTCACACGTCAGCTTGCAATCTTCTGTGACTCCAGCTCTAAGGAATCTGGACTTTCTCCTGGCCTCTTTTTGTACCATGCACACATGTGGTGCAGACAAAATACCTAATACACACACAAGCAAATAAGTAAAATATCAAAGATAAATAAAAATTTAAAATCTCTGAACTATGTTATAAGAAGCCAGTTTGGCATATAAGAATAAGCAGATTTTTGAAAGGGAAAGCTTTAGGAAAAAAATGGGAAAAGCTAATATGTTACAGAGATATGCATTCTCAAGCAGTGCTTCTATTAATAATGTTCTGGGATGCTTCTTGGGGACATAGAAAATAAACATTTTATTCACATTTCAGAAAAGAATTTGGCAAGCTCTTATATCCATATTTTAAAAAACAGCAGTTTATATTTAGGAATATATTTAACAACCAACAATGAAAAAACATGGTTATTAATTTGAACAACATTAAGGAGATATATATGGGATAGTTTGGATGGAAAATAGAACTGATATAATTATATTATAATCTCAAAATAAAAGAAAAACAGTGTCCTGCAACTAGACCTTACGAGAAGTTGGTATACTCATTTCTTAAGCACATCAATTTATGAGTCACTGCTCACTTCTTCCTTAGCTCTCTGATTTTAGAGTTTGGTTTTCTCATTAAAAGGTGAAACATAAAGGCTGTAGAGATTTTATTTTTCCTTCAGGAAATTTCCTGCTATTCAGCCTTAGGATTTATCAAAACTCCACAGAGAAGGCTGTCCATGTCTCTAGACTCAGGGGTTGATCCTGTTACCTCATTGCTTCCTGGCAGCAACTACATTGCTTTCCTTCCCCCAAGAGAGCTAAGATGAATCAACAGGAATCAGTAAACACCAGTGAAACAGTCTGACTTGAGCTCATCCCCAAGGCTGCTGGGAAAATGTAATTCTTTTCATACTTCTCTTAAGCCTTTAGAAATGTGGTCTTGCAATTTCTCTAGCATTTCTGAATTCTTACAATTAACTGTACTTATGTTTCATGACATCACAGCATATCTAGAAGGGAATATTGGTCTTCATTTGTAATGAAACAGAAAATTAATGTTATTTGGTAAAACCTGAATGATCACCTCTTTTATTTAAAAATAACACCAGGTAGGTTGACAATGGAAATGTAATATGTGCAAAAACATGTTTCCACGCATAAATTCTAAGCTCACCATTTTGGCAAAAATAACATCATTTGCTAATTCAAAAACGAGTCTTACTTTTTCAGTAAGGTCAATAAAACATAACTGTTACTTCTTCAAAAGATAATATAGAATGAGCATTAATGTACACATAACAATAAATAGTGACACTAGAAAAACATTTTCTAACATACTAGTTCTAACCATAAAAGTTATTTGATTATATATTTATTTATTTATTTATTTATTTATTTATTTATTTATTTATTTATTT
>LOEQ01003436.1:28412-43216 GCA_001685075.1 Bramus lutescens
TTATTTATGAGGCTTTATTTTCTCATTTTGTTTCTTTTGTAGGGAATGCACATATGCATCCAAATATTTGGTATCTATTATGCTACCACTGAATATGATGAGCTATATAAGAACTAGACTATAAGTTGCTAATCTTCTGCATTTCTTTATCATAACACCCAACAAATACTAATGGATAGATTTAGAAACTCAGATCTGTTGAGTGTCCACTGCTTTATCAATGAGTGTTATCAATATCACTTGCTGTCACTACAATTCTGAAATGTATTTCTTTAGACTTTACACATTTAAAAACCAATGTCTTAATATGTCTTGTTAGACCATGTTTGGCTGATATCCCTGGGAGGTCTAATCTCTTGGAAGAAAAACAGAAGGAGTGGATTTGAGGAAAAGGGAAGGTGGGAGAAGGGAATGGAAGGAATGGAAGGAGGTGAAGCTGTACTTTGGGATATAATGTATTAGGGAAGAATAAAAAATAACGATCAAATCCACATCAACACATTAAATGCATATATGAAATTCTAACACATAAAAAAGTTAGTTTTCAGTGTTGGGCGGTGGTAGCACACGCCTTTAATCCTTCGGAGGCAGAGGCAGGCAGATCTCTGTGAGTTCGAGGCCAGCCTGGTGTACAAGAGCTAGTTCTAGGACAGGCTCTAAAACTACAGCGAAACCCTGTCTCGAAAAACCAAAATCAAAAAAACAAAACCAAAAAAAAAAAACATCAAAAAGTTAGTTTCCTCTAATAGGTAGAACTAGGTGTACAAACCACTGTTAAGGAGGCCAGGCCCCATGCTCAGCAGTAGATGACATCTAGAAAACGAACTCAATGGTATTTGTTTGTTTGTTTGTTTGTTTTTTGTCATCTCATAATGCTTTGTCTGGGAACTTTTTACCTATTTTTTTACCCTAAAGGTCTTTGTTTTATATATTATTGTTTCTGATTTTGTGCTTTTTAGGGAATTTCTGTGCATGCCAGTGTGTGCCTGTCTACATTTGTATGTGGCTTTTTGTTTTTCTTTTTCGTGGATCTTTGTTGTTTTGCCCTATTCATATTGGATTGTTTTAATTTTTTATTTGTTTTTATTTTTGCCGTTTCTTTTCTCTAACTTTTTATTGATTTTACTGATTCTTTGTGGAATTTACATCATGCACTCCAATCCCACTCACACCCCTGTCCCTTCACATCTGCCCTCTGGCCTCGCAACCTCCCCTACAAAATGAAAACAGAAAATAGAAAAATATAAAAGACAAAAAAAAAATCTCATAATGAAAGCTGCAGAGTGTCAGTGAATCACACAGTACAGCTTTTATGTCTTTACTTGCAGATGTTCCTTACAATAAGTCCTTGGTCTAGTCCAAGGCCTTTGCCTTCTGTTTCACTATAGATAAAGACCCTCACTAGAACTCCTCTTGAATATCCTGTTGCTGCCTTATGCCACAGAGATCCTGCAGCTTTGGTTTTCTGCAGGCATGGCCCCTTTCTGTACTTCAACAGTTCATAGATGGGGTGGATATTGGGATGGTCCAAGTCATATCCCTGGTTCTGGATGGACCTGGGCAGTAGATGAGTTGGGCAGCCTGACAGATTTCCATCATCCTCACCATTAGGGTGATCTATCTAGCACTTTTCCAGATAGTTCAGCTAATGCCACAGGCATCAAGGGACAGGGCAAGCTCTCCTGCTCTCTTGCCCTAGGGGCCCGATCATGTCCCTCTCACCGGGTCCAACCCTATTATGCTGCTAGGGTGAGTTGCCGAGCCCACTCTGGTGGAGAGGGGGTAACTCACTGCAGCTTTTGGATATGGATGTGGTTCCAGGTGGCAGTCCAGAACAGAGACCCTCACATAGCCTTTGGTGGTGACATGGACCCTGAACATTGACACAGAATTCTACTGCTGCATGGCTGCAGACTTAGACATGGCCAGCAGCAGCAGCATTGCCCGACTTCACCATAACTTCAAGTGGCTTTGCAGGCTAATCACATCAGGATGCTCCACTCCACCTTCCAGTATCCAGATCTGCCTCTTTTCAAGGAGGTCAAGATGTTCTGTTTCTTTCTCTCCCATCTCTCCCCTCCGTACTTAAACATCATAATGCTGCAGGCAAGCCATGCATTGGGCTAGGTCTCTAGGTATCTTCTTCTTGCCCACTCTTTGTGGCAGCAGGCAGAGCCTCTGGGTATCTTCAAGCATTTGTCCAATTCGAAGCTTCAAAAGAAAATAAAGCTCTGGCCAAAGATAGACTCAGCACGGTGAAATTGCAGTTCAACATAGGGTTGTCCGTCTCCTAGTTGAAGAGCCACTGCAGCCTACTAGAGAGCTTGGCAGATAGGCCAACAATGAGAAGCAAACACAGCAGGCTATGTCCACTCAATTGTGGGTCTCTATTCTGTCGGTACTGTTACTTCCTGGGCTAGGATGAAGCTCTCTGGGAGTCACAGCAACTCTTACAATGGTCAGTTTTCTCAAATAAAACAGTATAGGACCACTAGCACTTGTGTTTGTTAGTGTTTCAATTGCTGGGCAGTGCGATTAACCTTTTCCTGAGGACCAAGAACAGCAAAAGTCTTCTTGTCTCCTGCTCTGCATCACTCATAGCCCTCAAATTTTCCCACCACCTGTTTGTCCTTGTCTTTCTCTCACATCACTCTACCATCTACTTACTCACTTCTCACCATGCCCAACTTGGCCCTGGGGGTGGGGAGACGGGAAGGTGTGGAGTCTAGGTGGTGGGTATTGTGATGTTGTCTTTGCACTTCCAGGTATGGCCACATTTCCCTGACACTCAGGATCTGTTTTTTGATTATCAACGTCATGGTGTCTGCTGGGTGCCATATCTGCTCTCTTGCATTTCCTCACAGCCTTGTTTCTTTTCTCTTCACAGAGGCCTGTGTCTTTCCTGCCTCACTTGCTGGAAGAAAGGCACTGGGGCACTCACTCTCTGGAGAGGATAGAGGTCCTGGCCTGGCTACAGCACCAAAGATCAGCCACCTCAGAATACTTGAGCATGACCCTCGGGCCTCTAAGGCTGTCAGCACCATCTAGATTCAAGTTTGTTTTTATTTTTATCTTATTATTAAATACATTTTAGATGCCTGCTTGCTTTCTAATGAGAGAAAGAAAGAAAGGATCAGGATTTGGGTGGGTAGGGGGGTGAGGATGATCTGGGAAGAGTTGGGGAGGAAAAATCATAATCAGAATATATTGTATGAAAAAAATTTCAAACAATAAAAAATAATCAAACCAAACCTCAATCATTGAGGAGATTGTGCTCAACATAGCTACTAAAATAACTATCTCTGTTTCCCTAAATTATCTCTTTGGTTAGGCTAGTCATACATATCAAAATGTTCTTTCTGCATCAGTGTTGAATCATCTTTCTTCTTGTGAGGTGTACTTCTAAATATTTTCAACTCCCATATTGAATGATTTTTCTTTTTATTAATTTATTAACATTACTGAGTGAGGCCTTGAAACTACTGAACATTCTAAAGTAGTTCAACTGTTTTGTAAAATATATCTAGTTTCTTTCAAAAAAAGACTAGATTTGTTGTTTTAGCATAAATGATGAAGTTGAAAATACTGCTACTTATTTCTTACCCTTCCCCAAAATTCCTCCTTAACTTACTTCAGTTTAATTAAATATCATTTCCTTAGAAAACTTTTACCTTATTCTGCTCTTTACATTAAAACAGATTGCACATTACACAAGGAAATATCTATAAAAAATATTGCTAATTGCTTACACAGTGCCCTTCAACTACAATGATCTATGATCTGTGAGGTCAGACTTTCTCTGCTCTGCTCATCCTCTTCTCCCAAGTGTCCCACTCAATCCCTGCATTGTAAAAGTGTTTTTTTAAACATTGACTTACTGAACATTGCAGTCCCTATTAGAGGTCTCCTTCCACTCAATGCATTCCACAGAAGCATCTGTGTCTGCAAATGCTTATGAGGTTTGCCATGTAAAACCACACTATATTATTCCTCTACATTTTATGGTCAGCAACATTTGTAGAAAATTTAGAGAGTGCAAATTAACTTCCAGCTAATTCTGTATAACCAAGTGGCACATGTGTTTATTTACAAAGTTACTCTACCCTCAAGCTTTTCTTTTCTTCAGGTCTGAAAAAAACATACATAAAGATAAAATAGATGTGTAAACTTGCTAGATTGCCTAGTTGCTTAACTACAGCAAATACAGTAATTCATTTCTCGATTTTGTTCATCAATATTGTCAACTTATACATAAATATACAGTCATGTACTTCTTTGCTGACTGTATTTTTCTCCTAACTACTGTTCAATGTAATGGTAAAATCCCTTTGCTGTTAACACCAAATGAAAATCAATTCTTTAACCACACTACCAAATCTGTAAGACAGGCTGATTTTTCCCTGTAAAATATTGACTATAGAAAAGTGCTCTTTTTTTCCAAAAAAAGAAGTCAACACCATACTTCAAACTGTTTGTGTTTATTTACTTATGTCATGGGTTGTTGGAAGGGAAACACTTGTCACAGCATGTGTGAAGACAGGTATCACTTCTCTACTGTAATGAGAGTTTCAGATTTCAACTCAAGTTATCAGCCTCGAGGACAAGTAACTGTACACACAGAGCAAAGCATGAAGTCTATTTTATGGGTTTTTTTAGACAATAGTATTTCGCTTCTCTGAAGTTTTATGTAGTATATTTATGTGTCATCAAAAATTTTCTGTTAATAATCCCCATAGTCCCTCTGTTGGAGTTTATTCTTCAAGCAAAACAACTAAAGAGAGCAATGGGTTGAATCATGAAGCTTCTACTCATTCTTTTAGCATATATTTTGTTAATCATAGCTTTTATTTATTTTGGCAAATTGTATTGGGGTTCTTATTGTGTAAGTATATTCTGTCTTTCTTTGGTTTTTATTTATTCTTCTTTCATACAATATTTCCCAACCAAAGACTCTTCTCTCCACTCCTCCCAGTTTTCCCCAACACCTCCTCTCTTTCAGTTCCACTGCTCCTCATTTCCTCTCAGAAAACAGGGGATCTCCCAGTAATATCAACTAAGCAGACATGAATAGCTAAATAAGACTAGACACAAACCCTCATTCAAGGCTGGACAGTATCTTTTTTATGTACTTCAATTGCAGAGTAAGTGAATTAATTCCAAACTCCACTGAATCATGTTTTAATAAGACTTTTACTTTTCTTCGAATATTTGCAATTATATATTCTATTAATCTGTCAAAATACAAAACCCCTATATTCACAAAATAAAAATACTACTAATAAAAATAAGTACCTCCATTAGTTCTTTTTTATTGTTATTTTAAGTAACAGTTACAAAGGTAACATAGAGAAGGGATTTGTTTGGGGCTTATGGTTTCTGAGGTTTAGCGTCCACGATTTTCAGTCCACGATTTTCAGACCACGAAGCATGGCAGCAGGCAGGGAAGCATAGCACTAAATCAATAACTGAGACTCACACTTGAAACACACCCACAAGACAAAGAGAAAGAAAAGGCTGACTGGAATGGAGAAGGCTTTTGAAACCTCAGTGCTGGCTCTCAGTGTCGTACCTTGTGCATCAAAACCACACCTCCAAATCCTTTACAGACATTTCTATCACTTGGGACTGAGAATTTAAACATATGGGCCTATGAGAGCTATTCTCAATCAAACCACCACACTACCAAAAGGATATTCTGTTGTAGAGTGCACTATTGTAGACATTTTTTAAGCCTTGGTTCCATAAGGCCAGGCAGTGGGGGTGCAAACCTTTAATCCCATTACTGGGAAGGCAGAGGCAGATGGATCTCTGTGATCTCGAGGCCAGCCTGGGCTACAAGAGCTGGTTCTAGGACATGCTCCAAAACCACAGAGAAACCTTGTCTCAAAAACAAAACAAAACAAAATAAATAAATGCCATCAGGTCCTTAATTTATGTGAAGAAAAACAGAATTAGAGAAGTTGGCAACAGACACAAGAGCATAGAATCAGGAATTGTCTGGTATGGGATTTAAACTATCAACCTTCACATTATTTGCTTTTAAGCCATTGTCATGAGTCCTTAACTATGAAATGGAGTGTGCTATGTGTATCATAATAAAGGAGGACATATTTTCATTAATTGTCTTATTATAAAAATTGTAGCTTTTGAACCTTCAAATTGTTTTGCTGAAGAAATGTGTAACAGAATGACTAGAATTAAGTGATTTACAATCTGAATACACACATGGACTATAAAGAATGTCAGAAAACAAACAATTAAGGGAGCCAGTTAAGTCTTCTGGGTCTTTTCTATGTGATTTGCATCAAGCATAAAAAATCAAAAGATGAACACTGCAAATTCCTAAATTTTCAATTGAATTTGAGGTTCTACAAATAGACATATCCATTCCTTTAATGTTAATTACATTATTTTAGGTTTTGAGAGTTCCCAAATAAATTGTAATACATTTAGAATTGGCAGTACATCTCCAGGGGACAGCTCTGTAATATTAATAAAGGCAGAAAGGATAAATGAAAGTACCTTGCAGCCTATATAGCAGAACCATTTCCTAACGTAAACAGCACAGCAATCACTGGGAGAGGATGTTGTTATATGTCAATGCAGACTGAGGCTATCATTTTAAACACGGATTTTTTTGTCTCTAGATCTCATAACCAGGAAAGATTGTGCATGTCAAGAATGCTGCTGATAGTTAATTTGAGATGAATTATTTATGGATGCCTGGTACATTTTACTCTCAGAAAATGCTGTAACTGTTATTCTTAGAATTTCTAGGACTAAGGCTTTGAAGAAAAAAAAAGAAAGAAAAAAGCAGACAAAATACATTCAGTAGTTCTAAGTGGATCCAAAAAGAGTCTGTCTGTATTTCCAGTAACAGACCCTACACTGTGGTTTCCTTCACTCACTACTTGTAGGTTTCTTGTATATGGAGAACATTATGCGAAATCCTAGGAAGCACCCGGTTAGAAAAGCTATCTTGAACAGCATATGAGGAACAGTTCTATCCAAGTCAGTATACTTGTTTAGTACATATTAGATAAGCCAACACAGTAAACAAGAGAATATAATAAACACATTTTGAGATGTAAAGTTTGAAATGTGAGCACCTTACCTTTCTTTGTATTTGTTTATATACACAGGGTCATTCAAAGGCAAATCCTAAAGGACTTTCTTGATCTAAAACAAATTCATTATATAGTCTTATTAAACTAGGGAATTTGGGTTAGATAACATTATTAAAAAAAAAAACTCTGGTCTTTTTTAATGCTGGAATACAAAGAGTTGGCAACTTGTAGCTCAGATGTGTCATCAGACAGTTTCACCATTTTTCTTCATTAAATAAACTGAAGAGATGATTTCTGTGACCACCTTGCTCTCCTCTATACTAAAATCCCATGTGCTACCTGGTTGTGGGATCTCTTCAGTTGAGATTTAGATGTCATTGACTTGACTATAAATATTTACTCTAGAACCCAAAATTTTCTCCAAGATCTTTAAGTTATCATAAAGTATGTTAAAAATCAATCATATGTTAAATACACCTGCTTATTAGAGGTTTCATTTTTTAATCAACAGTACCATTCTGTTTATGTGACATCTGCTTGCCCTGTGTTTTGTCAACTTGGATTTGAGAAGGAGCCTATCCTTTACTTTTAAGAAAAAAAAAACCTCACAACAACAACATATACACAGAGCTAGAGATAGCAAAATAGAGAGAGGGAACTTTCACTATAATAAAAGGATTTTGCTTGTTAGTATAATTGGGAAAGTTGCTGTGGGATAATGCTCTTGTGCCTGGTAAAGATTTGTTACTCATATTGGTTTAATAAAATATCGATTGGCCAGTAGCCGAGCAGGAAATATAGGAGGGGTGATTAGGCTATGAAAACTCCTGGAAGAGGAAAGGCTCAATCTGCAGTCACCACCCATAAATAGAGGAAGCAAGAAGAAAATGCTGCACTGAGAAAAGGTACCAAGCCACATAGCTAAACATAGACAGGAATTATGGGTTAGTTTAAGTTGTAAAAGCTAGTTAATAATGAGCCTGAGATAATAGATCAAGTAGTCTATAATTAATATAAGCCTCTGTGTGTTTCTTTACAAAGTAAATGTCTGCAAGACCAGGCAGAACAGAAATGTCCATTTATAAATAGCATACAATGTGGGGCAATTACATCCACATAAAATCTGACAAAGCTTGAGGAGGAATTCTAGACACAGAAGAACAAAGAAGCATTGACTCTTAGTAGCATTTTCTTAGGTGTGTTCTGTTTGTTAGAGGCAAGCCAGTCTCCTTTAAGAGAGGCTTCCTCACTCAGTGTCTGCAGCAAACACCTCATAAGATTTTTAAGTGGCTCTGTCATCAAAGACTTAAATGGTGTTTATGAGCAGCTGACGGCATGCTTCTTGGTGGTGGCCTGGACCTAGAAATCCCACTGAGATAATAAAAAACATTGGTACTTCTAGTACCTGCATCATGAAGCTAGATTCTCAGGAAGCCAAGGTGGGGTGGATCCAGCCACCAAAGACAAGGCTTTAATCCTAGCCATATCACTTAGCAAATTAAAGACTCATGTGGTCAGAAAAAGATAAAACTATATATTAAAGACAGATTCAGACTGGATAAAGAAAACATACAAATGGTTTACAGTGTGTTTAGAAATATACATGGGCTTGTGAGAGAAAAGAAAAAGAATATAGAAAGTCCTTAAATAAAGAAATCTAGTCAGGCATTATCGCATACACCTTTAATCCCAGCACTTGGTAGGCAGAGGCAGGTGGATATCTGAGAGTTCCAGGACAGCCTATTTTACAGAATGAAATCCAGGAACACAGAGAAACCTTGTCTCCAAAAATAAAATAAAAAATTTAAATTTAAAATTAAAACAAAAGTAATAGAGTATTTTCTAAGTCCTGTAAATGTGGAAAATACACAGGTAGTCTGGATACTGTATGTTATTTGTTGACTTTGATTTTTTTCCACTGCTGAAGGAGGAGCAACAACAGCTAAAAGACATTTGATTATAAATGCTGCTGGATTAATCTAACCTATATATTTTGAAAATGCCTTGACTTCAAAATTTGAGTCAAAAGATATGTTACTTTGGTGAAGAGATTTTGCTTTTGTTTCCACAGAAAATGAGAAGCTGTGGATTCACTCTTGGTTAAGAACATTAAGGTTTGCTTTAGGAGACCTACTGAAAAGTCTTCAATGGGAATAAATGGCCCAGATGATCCAATGTTCCAGAGCACGTCTGCTACAGTTTCCTCTGAGTTCTACATCGAGAACAACCTCATAACTACTGGGTGGAATGATCCAGGCTCACAAAATACTCCAGTCAGGTCTTGCTCATAATCCTAAATTGTCTTTAGGTACTCATAAGATTATTAGTACCCCTAATCAACAGGAAGTAGCCTAGAAAACTATGACCACATCCCCCCCCCAAAAAATAGAAAGATATTTGTCTTTATTTAGATTGTTGGTTACAAATTGTTATTTGATAATGGTCAGGAAAAACACTAAACAAAGGAAACTAGATTCACAGTTCTTGTTTAAGAGAAAACAAAAGGGGGGAGTGTTATTGGTTAAAGCTCTTGTACCTGGTAAATACTTTCACTTGTATCGATTTAATAAAACACTGTTTGACCAGTAGCTAAGCAGGAAGTATAGGTGGAGAGACCAGAAGAGGAAAACTCTGGTAAGAGGAAAGACTCAGTCTGTGTTCACCACCCAAACACAGAGGAAGCATGATGAAAATGCTACACTGAAAAAAGGTACCAAGCCACATGACCAACCATAGATAAGAATTGTGGGTTAATTTAATTGTAAGAACTAGTTAATAATAAGCCTGAGATAATAGATCAGACAGTTTATAATTAATATATGCCTCTGTGTGTTTCTCTGGGACTGAATTGTTGTAGGACCAAGCAGCACAGAAACTTCCATCTACAGAAAGTACTAAAAGTAAAGTGAAGAACTAAATACTAGAATCTTCTTCATGATGCTGGCAGAAAAAGTTGGGAGGGGTAAGGTGAAGACACGGGAAAGAAGAGAATCAACAAAAGTATTTTTAAATGCCATGATAAAGCTTAATATCCCATGCATAAAAACTGTAAACTATTCATACCCCAGTGAGAATGCCAGTCATTAAGAAGACAAACAGCTTGGTGGTAAGGAGTGAACAAAATTCTAACACTGCTGGAAGGAATGCAGAGTAGCTCAGCCTCTGTGGAAATCAGAACAGAGATTTTTCCCAAAAATGAGCAGATTTTCACGGTGGGAGCTAGGTGCCCCTCTCCTGGGTATTTATATGAAGAACTCCATGTCAACTTATCACAGTGATAGTTGGACCTCAATATTTATTTCAGCATTAGTAACCACAGCAAGTTATGCCACCAATCTAGGTTTCTAACAGCTGATAAATAGCTAAGGAAACTGTGGAATATTCCACAATAGAAATATTTTCAGCCATCAAGAAGAATGGAGTTATGTTGTTTACAGAAAAGTGAATGAACGTTGAGGTTGTAATACTAAGTTAATTATATCCATCCCAGAAAGAAGAACACTGTAAATTTCATCTCATTAACAGTTCCTGTTTTCCTATAATAAGAAAATCACATATTAAATGGCCTAGGGGAACAATGGAGCAAATGGGATAAATGAGAAAAGTGAAGATGCGGATGCACAAAATGAATGCTGTGCAATAAATAAATTCAATAATTTTAATATTGGCAATGTTACTTTCCCATCAAAGAGATCCATCCCTGAGTAATGTTAATAGCTACTGTAATGTGTAGGACTGAATCAGGCTTGTTTGTCTCAGGCTTCTTCTTAGTCTCCTTTTTTCTTCCTCTCTCTTTCTTCTGAGGAAAGTATTCCTTTCTTACTATCTTGCTTTCTTGTTTTTCTTGCTCACACTCACCATATGATTTTCCTTCTTTCTTTTTACTCCATGGAAGGCATCTATTGCCAATGTTAATGCTCATACTTCCATCTCCAAGACCAAGGCACTGAGCACATTGCTGCAAAACAGAGATAAAACCACACTTTCAAGGAAGAAATAATTAAGTTTCATGCATATCAATTATTAGGAGAAATTAAATATATGGTTGAGTGTACTTTACTCTTGGTTCTATCAAGAAAGAATTTAAAAGTTTATAATTCTTGTATAGTTTTAAAAAAATTTAAACTTGCAAAAGTTTTTAAATGTTTTTGGGAAGTAGTGTTTTAGAAAGTATTATTTTGGGGAACATGAATGATTAAATATAATTGAAAAAAATGAATGCATATTATATGCAGAGATTATGTGTGACATCGGAAAAATTTTCAAGATGTATAAAATACTACTCATTTATCCCATCCTTAGCCATAACTGAAAGGCACGCTTGCTGGTGATACATTTGTAACATCCATGAAAAATCTCTGCTCCCTCTGTCCTTCGACACACTACATACGTAGAAGTTTTAAAGAATTACAGGATATAATTTGAGGGATAAAGAGAAACGCTTGTGAGAGCAGAGGGACAAAGCTCTATTCACTACAGGAAACTGATGACTGACCCACAGTTGTCTCTTGACACAGACTCCAAATGCCTGGACAGGTAATAGGCACCGAGGAAACAAGGAGGAATGTTCCCCTTTGTACTCTCAGTTCAACAGGCCTGATTCTTAAAGACGGCCAAACTTGAGTCAATATTAAGAATAATTCTAGCATCAGTACCTGATCAGATCCAGAAAACTATACTTGTTCAGATATTATGTTGTTTTTCAGACTATCACTTGTATCCATTTTAATATGCTGCCTGTTGTCATATAGTATAATAGAAACTTGAAGGGCAAAACACAGTTAGTAGCAAGGTAATATTTTCAGGAAGTAAACACCATTGGCCAGCAGATAAGAGACCTGTCTGCAGGCTGAATCAACTCTGTCTCCACCCATTGGATTCTGTTTCCCCAGGACCCATTCATTCTTGTCACCCAGCCCTGGAGCCCTCCTTATCCTCTGTGTCCAGCCCTTCCAGGAGACTGCAGCAGACTCCATAGGTGCAGGTATAGCTCACATGAGTCAGAACAGGAGGATATACTGGCTCTAGGCACACAAATCTTCATAAACCTCAGATGAGACACCTTACTGGACCTGAAGGCCTGCCAGTAACCAGAACCCTTGGCCATTCGAGCCAGAAGACAATAATGGAAACAGATAACAAAGGAACAAGACACCCATCTTACAAAGACAAACACAAAAGTCATTATCCAGACGTATAATTATCCCAAATACAGATGTGTAAACATCTGTATAAGAATATATCACTAACAGAAAAGACAATATGGCACCACCAGAACCTAGTGATCCTGCAACAACAAGGCCTGAACATTCCAGCACAGCTGAAGCACACGAAAATGATATCAACTTCACAAAGATGATAGAGGAAATACAAATTTCCCTTAAAGAAATTGAGGAAAAGACAAACAAAAACTTGGAAGAAATCAATAAATTCCTTAAAGAAAGCTAAGAGAAAACAATTGAACAAATGAAGGAAACAGTTTAAGACTAAAATTGAAATAAAACCAATAAGGAAAACAGAAACGAAGGGAATTCTGGAAATGGAAAATCCAGGTAAGTGAGCATGAATGGCAGATGCAAACAGCACTAGCAGAATATCAAAGATGGAAAAGAGAATCTCAGGCATTGAAAATAGATAGCTAATACAGATTCATCTGTCAAAAAATATTAAATAAAAAATTCTTAACACAAAACATCCAGGAAATCTGGAAAACCATGAAAAGACCAAACCTAAGAATAATGAAAGTAAAAGTAGGAGAATCCCAGGTCAAGGGGACAAAAAATATATTCAATAAAGTCATAGAAGAAAATTTCTCCAGCCTAACGAAATACATGCCAATAAAGGTACAAGAAACTCACATAACACCAAATAGACTGGAACAACACCACCAACAAGTCCTCTTGCCACATGATAATTAAAGTACTAATTATGCAGAATAAAGAAAGAATATTAAGAGCTTCAAAGGGAAAAGACCAAGTAACATAGAAAAGGCAGACCTATTAACATTGTACCCAACTTCTCAATGAAGATTCTAAAAGCCAGAAAGGCCTGGGCAGATATTAAGAGACTACAGATGCCAGCCCAGACTACTATACCCAGCACAACTTTGAATCATAGTAGATGGAAAAAGTAAGATACTTTATGTCAAAACCAGATTTTTTACCTATACACAAATCCTGCCCCACAGAAAGTATTAGAAGAAAAATTCTAATTCAAGGAAGGTAGCTGCGTCAATGAAAACACATGCAATAGATACTCTCACACCAGCAAAACCTAAAGAAGGGAAATACACACATAACACATACAACCACCACAAGAAACAAAAATTATAGAAATTAACAATCACTGGTCATCAATATCTCTTAATATCAATGGGCACAATACACCAATAAAAATCACAGACTAACAGAATGGATGTGAAAACATGATCCATCCTTCTGCTGCATAGAAGAAGCACACTTCAACTTCAAAGACAAGTATTACCTCAGAGTAAAGAGTTGGAAAAAGATTTTTTGATCAAATGGACCTAAGAAGCAAGCTGGTGTAGCTATCCAAATATCTAACAAAACAGAATCCAAACTAAAATTAATCAAAAGAGATGGATAATGAGATTTAATAATCATAAAAGGAAAAGTCCATGAAGATGAAGTCTCAATTCTGAACATTTATGACCCAAATACAAGGACATTCACATTTGGAAAAAAATTAATAACCTTAACTCACACATTAAACTCCACACATTAGTAGACTTCAATATCCTGCTGTTACCAACAGACAAGTCTACCAGACAGAAACTAGACAGAGAAGGAAATCAACAGATGTTATGATTCAAATGGATTTAACAGACATCTACAGAACATTTCATCCAACTATAAAATAATATACCTTCTTTTCAGCCCCTCAGGGAATTGTCTCTAAAATAGACCACCTGGTCATAAAGCAAATCTTAACAGTCAAAAAAAAATGGAATAACAACCTGTATCTTATTGGACCATCAGGGGTTAAACTTAGAGTTCAAGATCAACACAGACTAGAGAAAGCCTACAAATTCAGGGAAACCAAATCAATTGAATTTACACTGGGTCAAGAAAAAAATCAAGAAACAAATTGAAGACTTCTCATAATTTAATAAAAATGAATGCACAACAAATCAAAACTAATGGGAAACAATGAAAGCAGTGCTTAAAGGAAAGTTCTTAGAACTAAGTACATACATCAAGGATTTGGAGAAATCTCACACTACTGACTCAACAGCAGACATAAAAGGTCTAGAACAAAAAGAAGAAAACACACTTTGAAGTAGAAGACAACAGGAAATAAAGTCAAGTTTGAAATCAATAAGTCAAAACAAAGAGAATAATGCAAAGAATCACAGAAACAAAAAGTTGGTTCTTTGAGAAAATCAGCAAGATAGACAAACCTTTATTCAAACTCCATAATAGACAAAGAGAGAATATCCAAATTAATAAAATCAGAAACAAAAGGGGATATAACAACAGACACTGATCCAAACAGAGAATCATTAGATCATACTTCAAAAATTGGTACTAAACAAAATTGGGAAATATAAATGAAATGCATAACTTTCTTGATAGGTACCACTTACCAAAATTAAATGAAGATCAGGTAAACGATTTAAATAGACATAAATGCCTAAGGACATGAATGTCTAAGGAAATAGAAGCAGTCATTGAATGGCTTCCAACCAAAAACTAAGCAAAACCACAACAACAACAA
>LOEQ01003436.1:75996-100744 GCA_001685075.1 Bramus lutescens
ACCACCTGAGAAATCTCTGGTAGGAACAGATGGCCCAGATGTCTGAGTTCTACATCCAGAACAGACTCAAGATGCTCCCTGAGATGATCGACACTCACAGGATACTCCAGTCAGAACTTGATCATAATTCTAAATTTTCTGTATATCCTGATAAGATTATCAGCACCCCCAACCAGCAGGAAGTAGCCCCAAAAACTATGCCCACATTCCCCCCAAAAATGGACTATGGATGTTCTTGTTTTTGAAAAAAAAAAGAGGGGGAAATGGTGCAGGACAGTTTTATGTTTTAAATAAACTCTGATTGGCCAGTAGCCAGGCAGGAAGTATAGGTGAGACAACCAGACAGGAAGTAGAGGCAGGTCAAGGAGAACAGGAGAATTCTGGAAAGGAGGAAGCTTATTCCTCCCTAGTCCTGCCCAGACACAGAAGAAGGAAGATGTTGACCTGCCCCACTGTAAAAGTTACCGAGCCATGTGGCTAACATAGATAAGAATAATGGGTTAATGTAAGTTATAAGCGTTAATAAGAAGCCTGAGCTAATGGGCCAATCAGTTTATCATTAATATAGACCTCTTTGTGATTTCTTTGGGGATAAAGGGCTGTAGGACCTGGTGGGAGGACAGAAACCAGGCAGGACAGAAAACTCAGACAACAAAACACCCTAAAATTAGTTTAAAAAATATAAAACTAAGTATATTGAAATAATGTCTTTTAAATTTTCAAATAGTCATTGTTGTTAAAGACAGCGCATACAGCTTGGGGAAATACCAAACAAGCTATTGTATTTTGTTTTGCAAACTGTCTAGCAGGATTATCTATCAAAATACAAATAATATTTTTCATTATGAAAGAATTATGCTGAGGCATATTGTACACTCTCCTCAGATTAATCATGCTGTGAGAATACTTCTGTAAGAGCAGATTTCATGTTCTATTAAATATTTAACAGCCATAGCATGCTCCTTATACAACCTAACTCAGCTGATTTCTGACAAGTAAATGAATGAAATCTATTATAAAAGGATTCAGTACCTCAAAACTTGGAGACATATGAGATATTTTTGCTCTGAGGTGATACTTCCTTGGATATGCTGCCATAGTTAAAAAGAAAGTTTCCTAGTAATCAATCTAGCAATGTCATTTTAAACAATAATATTTTACAAAAACTGAAAATAAAACATTAGTAAAAAGACAAAAGAATTGTAATCTAAAAACATCACTCTACGAAAACATCAGAATATTTCATTATACAAAACTACCATTTCATAAAATTTTATTAGGTAGTTTTTAATTTGTTTATTTTTAATTTTCATTTTATAGATGTGTTGTTTTATTGTGGGTTAATTAAATAATACCTCTGCCCTACCACATGTATCCCAATATCTTCATGGCTCTCATAATGTTCAAATCCAAAATAAAACAGAAATGTCAAGAATCAAAAACGCTTTGTTTAGAACAGCAAATAAAATTAGCATTGCCTAATTGTGAAAAGTGTCATTGATCAGATTTAGAATCAAAACACAGTTTTTGTAGTGTGTGCCTGCATGCACATATGTATTGAAGACCAAACTGAGATCATTACAGCAGTTTGTCAAATGTGCAAATCTACCAACTCTGTCCCCCAGGTGGAGGAGCTCTAATAAGCTAACACTAGCGAAATCTTCACTCTCACTGACAAACAATGAATATCATGTTTACAAAATTTGGCACACTATATATAACATATTTTATATAACATAATAAAATAGGGAGGATGTTACATTAGCCTTCATGTAGTGGTTTCAATGAAAAGACCCTCAGAGGCGCATAGATTTGAAGGCTTGGTCACCAGAGAGTGGTACTATTTATAAAGATTAGAAGGTGTGATCCTTTTAGAGCAAGTGCATCACAGAAGTCAGGCTTTCCATTTTCAAAAGCGAAAACTAGGTCCAGTACCGCTGTCTTTTCCTGCTGCCTGCTGATCCAGAGGAGGAACTCGAAGCTACTTTTCCAGCACCATATCTGCCTGCATGCTGCCATACTTCCTTCCATGACAATGATGAACTAAACCTCTGAAACTGTAAATCAGCCCAATTAAATGATTTCTTTTACAAGAGTTGCTAGAGTCATGGTGTCACTTTATAGCAACAGAACACTGAACAAATCACTTCATTTTATTGTGGGTATATCTGTATGCTGTTTCTTTTGAAGTATATGTGGGTTTGGGATTGGTATAAATATATAAATTAAGAAAAAGTTTACATACCTTGTAATTGAGGCCAAGTATAGTTTGCATTTTTGTTCCTGAGATAAGAAAAAGAAGACAAAGCATGAAGTGTTACTTTATTTTGACTCATTACCTGTGAAGATGAATGAGATTAAAGCCACAAAGAAACTCAAGCAATAAGCTTCTTGTCTTCCTTTGCTCATTAGGAGGAGAGGTTGACAGGCATTCATATTTAACAAAAAAAAAGAGACTCTATTAGAAACTCAGAGGATTATTAATAAAATAACCCATTTGTTATAGTAAAACAATCAGTAACTACAATCATTTTATGAGTCCACTCAATATTCTCCACTAATTAACATTGCTGTCATCTGAGCAGCCCACTGTTTAGTTCATTTCTTCAACGCCACTGAAAGTACTCTATAACTTCATATTTTAAAGATAAGGTGTAACCTAGTAGCCCTGGCTGGCCTGAAACTCATTACATAGTCCAGGAAAGTCTTGAACCTACACAGATCTGCCTCCCTATACCTCTTGAATGATGGGATTAAAGGTGTGGTCACCACACCTAGCTCTAGCCTGACAGTTGGATTAGTTAATGTGTCAGTGTCTTAACACATTTAATGGTTTTTGTTGTTGTTGTTGTTTGTTTGTTTGTTTGCTACACTGCTGTTTCTTGACACCTCAAGGTTATTCATTTACTTTAAGGTGGTTTCTGAGCTTCATGACACACCATCATTATCAGCAAAGTGGTAGATTCCTGTTACTAGTGTGAGGAACAGTGTGCAAGGATGTTTTAGGTGGATCTGGGCAGCAAGAAGAAATCTGGGGTTCAGGTTTGCTGTGCAGAATAGAAGCAACTGTGTGTTACATCCACAAGTGAAAGCTAACTTGCTGTCAGATACACTAGTTAAGATGGCCACTTCATATAGTGCTCTGGGATTCAATTTTCACTAATTGTCTATTACCAAGATGTTTTCTTCACTTTTAGAAACAGAGGTGCCGATAGATAACATATAACAAAAATCACATCTTTCAAAGCAAAGGGGCAAACATGCTATTTTCTTTTTTTCTTAAAAAAACCAGGTTTTGATTTGAAACATTTGTATCTTTGGTTTATTTTGACGACCTACATTCTAGAAATAGATAAATAGAAATGCAATGCAGAAATCTGCTCGAGTCCACCACTTTGTAATTGCCCATGAGACAAGCCACACATTTTAATTAATTCTGGAGTTTGTACTGAACCTAGTTCTTGTGTCCCAGTAGCAACTTTCTATGGGAAAGCAATTCCAGACGTCAGAAGCCTGTAGAAAGACATTCAACAAAATTCAGAGCTAATTAACCGTGAGGGAATGAATGCTTGAGGATATCTTGGCAACACCAAAGATGAAAACCTGGGTCCGGTTTACATTCAGAATGAAGCCTTGAAGGAAACCTTATCAATATGAGTGATAGAAATGTGATATTTCATGACAGGCAGATGAACCAGGCAGAGCTTGATAGACAAAACAATTCAAAAATAAAGGGCTCATTGTCAAAGGTAAATAGGGTTTCTTACCTTAAAACAATATCCTTTAAAATAAAATTTGAAACCAGAGGTCTGAGAAAAATATAAACATTCATATGAGGAACTAATCTTTGACCTCATATGAGAAATTTCTAGATAAAAATAAAGAGAAATTCAGAGACGATTCAATGTTTTGAACAACTTAACAGTTGTTTGAAGGGAGAGGGATGATTAGATATCTTTACGGTCTAATTAAAGAATTAGTTGTCAACATAACTCCATTTTGAAACTTTAGATTTCTAGCTTAGCAGGTTATTGTCCTGTTTTCTTCTCAATCAGAGTTTCTCCTAGTAAAAATGCTATTGAATACTTTGAAATCAAAAGAGACAGGGCATGGAGAATACTTCGGTCCCCAATCAGCTGTAAGATGTGCTGATATGAGAGAGAAATAACTGGAATAAATTACCATAGTGAAGAAAAACATTGCATAAAAAGTTTGAAATTACCCACAGAACTTGAATCTTCCCATGCTAAGGATACGGCACAATACCTTAGGGAGCAAAGGTAAGGACTTGCTCGTTATTGGAATGTCTTTTCTAGATTGAGATTTGATGAATCTTCTAACATAAAAAAACCATTTCCATTTTCTTTTCTCTTCATGATCCCGGCTCACTTAGCTTATGAGAAACTTTGTAAGAATGCCCTCTTGCAGCAGGACATCTTAGTTATTTTAGGGATAGTTCTCAATTTTAGTTAAATATTGCCTCTTCTAATTAATAAAGCCATGACATTTGGTCATAGACAGTCCTAAGTCTCATTCCAAGAAAATAAAGTTATGTTTAATGTGAGGGCATAATAAAATGGAACAAATACTTCCATATATCCTATGTGTATTCAAATAATTTAAGTGAGTACTAAGGGTAGACTGTTACTTTTGACTTTGGATTAATAAAAAGTTTTCTTTCACTGAGCTAAAGAAAAGGAGATGAGGGTTGGCAAGATAGCTCAGAGGATAAGAGCACTGGCTGCTCTTCTAGAAGTCCTGAGTTCAATTCCCAGCAACCACATGGTGGCTCACTTCACAATTATCTGTAATGACATCTGGTGCCCTCTTCAGGCAGAATATTATATCTATAATCTTTTAAAAAATAAAAGGAGATGAAAAAGAGTTGGCAAAATTAATCTACTAAGAAAGTTAGCATTACTGAAAACTAGTTTGTATGTAAGTTGATGGGAGCTTCAACTGAACATATGACAGTAATATAGTTCACAGCAGTGGGGAACATCACTTTCTGAAGTGGTGCTGTTGGAGATTATGCAGTCTTGGGAGCAAAGCCTAGTGCGAGGTCTTCAGGCTGTATTATTTCTAATGTGAAAGCTATTGACATTCGGAAAAAACAACAACAGAGACTAGGTGATGAACTCTTTCTTTCAAGGGTCTCAAACGGGTGGCCTATAAGAAAGTACACCCATGGCATATGGTCTTTCAAAATCTATTTATATGACTGCAGTCTGTCAGTGGCTTCAGTATGAGAGACTAATATATCCATCCCAGAATTCTATATCAAACCAGCTTCACAACCAAGTATGTGGCTGAAACACATGCTTCAAAAAATGAAATGAAAGTTTACCTATGACATACTTTATGGAGGAAAGAAACATATATTTTTCCTGAAAAAGTCATCTCTAATTTATAAAAAAAGAAAGCATAAATGCACAGACAGTTCAGGAACTGCGGCGTGCAAAGGCCATCTACAAAGTTACCTATTTGATCTCATATTGAAGATGGAGAAGAGCAGGCTCTCGCATTGAGGTTTTAGAAACAAAATTTTATGGGCCATTAGACTTAGATGAGAAGTCAGAAGTCAGTAAATAATAACCCTTAAAGATCTTGAGTACTGCAGAACATGTAATGAATATAAATTCTAACAAAACAGAACAAAAATTATCAAAAATAGATATGGTTAAACAGATCCACTGGAATTTGCAGTAAACAATGAGGTCTTAAATACTATTGCAGAAAAAAATGGTTATAAAATTGTAAATGAATGGGAACTACAGAGGAAAGTGAAACTGATAGAATACAAGATATGGAAGAGAGAATCTCAGTTGTTGAAGATACTATAGAGGAAATAGATTCATTGGTCAAAGAAAACATTAAATCCAGCAAATTTTTATCATAAAACATCCAGGATTTCAAGATGATAGAATTAGAGCTATTTCTAGATTCTGGTAGTGATTGCACAGGAGTGTGAATATAAGCACTAACACCACACGACACATTGGAAATGGCTAAGGTGCCATACTTATGTAAGGCCTGTATTCAAAGGATTAAAGGAAAAACATACAAAATAAAGCAGATCAGAAATGTTAGCAATGCTATTGTGATTTTAAATTAGCCAGCAAAAGAACCAATTACATCAAAGTGTATTTCAAAAACCTTACCCATTAATATTATGACTACCAGCTTATTCATACAGCTTAGATTAACGTGAAACTTCAAATGCATACTCAAAGTCTTGCTTGATAATCCTTCATGGATCTAAAAAAATAATCCCACTCAAGACATTATATGTCTTTCAAGCAATTAGGATCTTCAGTATTTTTGCATCAAACCTTGTCCAGGGCAGGAGTAGGATAAAATGGGTGTGGAGAAGTGTCATGACATGATGCGCAAGTAGGATGAGTGGAGAAGGTCACAGAGGACAAAAAACCCTGGATAGTTCTGTGCTAGACATTGAGAGCATTAGGGGTCAGAACTTTACTGTTTCACACATAATTATCATTTAGGGCTGTGTGGCAGGACTATGAGAGCTAACAAATTAAACATAATATTTCTGTCTTTGGTAAGGAATTGTATTTTTTTCTCCTCACATTATTCATAGAATGACACTGTGATGACATTAATTGTCAACCTGAGAGAGTCCTACACCCACCTGGGTGGCAGACTTTTGGATATGCTTGTTGAAGCTTATCTTAATTACTTTGGTGGAGAAGAACAAAAATCAACCATTTTGGGTATAACCATTCTGTGATTGGGCCTTTGACTGTATAAATGGAGAAAGGGAAGTTAGCAGTGGCATGGATACACCTGTCTCTGAACCTTATTCCTGACTTCGGCCATCATTTGATCAGGTCATTCATCAGCCTAAACTTCCCTGCAATAATAGCACACAACCTTGAATCATGAGCCAGAACAAACCCTTTATCCCTTAAGTTGCTCTTGTCACAATGGTTTTATCAAATAAAAAGAAACTAAGATATTGTCACTTTACATACATATTTGGGAATATATAGAATTACCACTGTTTGGATCTGAAAATGTACAATAGGCATATAATTAGCCTAATCACAAAAATCAGTGCTTTGCAACCAAAACACATTCAGGAATATCAGTTGGATTTCTTGATGATCACCGTGGTACTACATATTCAACCTGAAAACAAATTGTGCTTTAAGCTATTCAAATTACATGTATGACAGAACATTCATAACTTCTCCAAAGAGAGACAATCACCATGATTGTCCTAAGTGGAATATAATGTGTCTTTTCCTTTCAGAGAAATGTGTAATGTACAATGGCTTGAATTGCTATTGCACTAATATTCAGTCAAATTACTTCCTCATCTACCATTAAGTGCTATAGATACCATGAAATGAAGCTTGAAATGTGGGGTCAGAGACCATGTTCTCTTTCTGCATCTCATTAATTCAAGTATGATTTCATTATAAATACTAGATACAAGACAAATCTAGCATACTGACTACATTAGAGAAAATGAGGTTTACTAGAAGAAACTAGAAATAATAAATCAATACATTATTCATCGTATTCCAGCATGACAGTACTTTGTAATAAATAAATGTGCAGCCTATATCCTATGCCTACAGTAAGTTGATTGTCCTGTAAAAGATGCTACCAGTAGGCAGCATTCAAAATGCTGTATTAGTTGCTTTTATGTCTCATATCAAAAACTAGCTTAGTGTTTTAGATGTGTCTCTTAGTAATACCAGAAACTATATGCATAAAGTCTCAACAACATGACCAACAAATGTGAGGTGGGCAAGGATAACACCAATTAACATGCTATAATGAATGGTCAAGAGGCCCGAACCTTACACAAAGAATTACAAGTAATGGAGCAGAACTAGAAGTGGGAGAAACGACTCACCCAGGGAAGAGCACACCAGTGGGTAGTCCAGTGCCAAGGAGTCAGACCTGAAAACATACATACAGGTAACATTACATGGACTTAGAAGTTTATGTTTAAGGAAATATATATATATATAATATTCAAATACATGTATGTATCCAGTAACAACCGATGAGAAAAGAGCACAAGAATTTGAAGGAAATCAAAGAGAGGTATGTGAGAAAGTCTAGAGGGAGGAAGGGGAAGAGAGAAATACCATAATTACAATAAATCTCAAAACTGAAAGATGAAAAACCTTCCTGTGTTAAGGACACTAATCAGATAAGGTGAGATTGCAAGACATCAATAGAAATTGCGGTAGTATTGTAGACCATAGCTATGTAGGAAAAAATGACATACCATCTTTCATTCCAAAAGGAAAGGAGGCATATGCAAGGTGGAAAATGAAAGTGTGCTGTGTACTCATAAAATTGTAAGTACATTTATATCACACCAGTGCAGTCAACATAGTGAATAATAGTAATAGTTGTATTTATACCAATGCTTATTTATACCATTATCTATTGTAGTACCTCAGTATAACTTCCTATAGATCTGGTGCTATCTCCACACATGTCTATATCATCATTCACATTCTGTTCTTAATTAGTGTGATAGCTATTATAGAATTTATTAATGAGCATAGAATTTATGCTCATTAATATGAGAGAAATAAATTATATTTTATTGTTTCTGTTTCTATAGAAAAATATCCAATGCCAGCTCCTTCACAAAGTTGTAGTCAGTTCCTAATTTGAAAGCTGAATAATAACAAGAGCTTGTTCGATCTTTTCCGTTTGGTCTATGGTGACTTTTTCAGACTACACCACTTCATGGTGAGAGTTAGTGTAATAGAAGAGAGCGAGCACACAGTGAAAACAGAAAGTAGAGACATTCAGAGGACAAATCTATTCTACGAAGGTCCCAGGACATCTGTATTAATCTGTCCTAAGAGCATCGATGCGTCAACTAACCTGGTCTCATAGGAACAAACAGACTGATTAACAACCAGGGAACTTGCATGGGACTGACCTAGGCCCCCTGTATGTTACAGATGTGCAACCTAGTCAGCTTGTGGGATTCCTAACTTTGGGATCAGGGGCTGTTTCTGACTTTTTTGCTGGATTTTAGGACCCCTTTCCTAATGGTTCTCTTTACTAGCCTTAATATATGGTTAGGTGCTTAGTCTTATTGCACCTTAGTATGTCATGTTTATTTGATATTCATGGGAGGTTTACCCTTTTCTTAATACAAATAGAAGAGGGGCAAATATGAGGGGCAATACAAGGTGTTGGGTGGGGAGTGACTGGGAGGAAAGAGAAACTGCAGGTGGGATGTAAAAATAACAATAATAAAATCATTTAAGAAAGAGCATCAATGATTTGACAACATCCTACCAGGTCCATTCCTGAAAACTCCTGTGACCATTAGCAGGTAAAGTCATGATAACCATCAGCTAAATTAATACTGTAGGTGGGAAGCGGGTTTTATTTCCCAGTGAGACTTCATTAATGCAGGTTTTAGAAAGTATAGGTAAGTTTTCTGAAAGATAAATAATAAAAAGAGTGGGAAGAGGTAGGAGTAGAAGAAAATGAGAAAAATATCATTATATAGAGTCATAAACATGGACTATCACTTAATATAATTATGAATTAAGCAAATAAATGCTGGCTTAATGTATTTTAGAGAGTATAATTGTATTCAAGACATTTCAGTGTCAGTACAAGGGGACTAAGTTCTAAGGCAGCGACCTTTGAGGAAATACTTAAAATATTTAAAATAATAACAATTCACCAAACATTAAAGAACTACATACATTGGCCCATTCAGTAAGTATTGAACCAAAAATCATATTTGGTACATCTAATTAATTAACTGAACATATATAATTAAAGAAATGTGAATACAAAAAAACATTAATCATATGTATATGAAAATACTTTTCTTTGAAACGCTCATCAAAAAACATTTTTGTAAACTTCTCTTAATATGTCATACTTCCGTTCTAAATTAAATAGATTGCATCACAGAAATTAACAATTTATCATTATATTAACTGGTGGCAAATTACTAAAATTAGTTCCATATATGAATCCTTTCAGCTTTGTTTTAATAGAAGCAGAAGGACCTGTATGCACCCTGTCTTTAAGACTGTGACTGCCTTTATTCATATTGTAAAATTATATAATATTGGAAGAATCTATCACAAAATATGAATACTTTAAAAATATTCACTTCATGTTTATTGCCAATGGTAGTGGGTCATAAAAGTCACAGCAGTCTATTTTGTTTCTGTTCAGTTCTCTTCCTCATAAAATCAAGAAACCAACAATGCTATCAAAACACTGTAAGTGTTTCTGTCTTGTAAAATTTTCTCCTGCTGAGTGCTTTAGCATGAAGGACTGAGAAAGAGAAATGGAAATAATTCTATGAAGCTGAAGATTGATCAAGCAAAAGAAAAGCAAAAGCCTAAAAGTAATGATTTTAAGCCACTTGAAAGCTTTGTAATTACATTGGCAAGCCAAGGTGGCATCTTGATGGGACAAGTCTGGAGGAATGACTGGGCTTTCTCATGATGCAATGCAGTAAATCATAACTGGGGTATCCCTTTTAAAACCAGTCAAATACTCTGCAAATATACACCCCAATATTCTGAAATGTGAAACTGTATTGATAACTCTATTTCAGACACTATCCAGTTTTCTCTTTTTAGACACATTTCCTGCCATCAATGCTATGAAATCAGCAGCTGGTTCCATCACCTTTAAGAGGTGATGGAACTGGTATATTTGAAGCAGCAAACCTAAACTTTCCTAGTAAAAACTATTGCCAGGAATGAAAAACTCAATTCTCCAACAATAACTTATATAGAGAAATAAGTCCAAATGTCTCTGGTAAATTTTAACCTGGGTTATTAAAAACTTGATATTATTAGAGACCCTCAGCCCCGTTTGGCTTATTGAGGTAAAAAGTGACATCAGGAAGAACATGCATATTTTCAAAATGTTCTAAAAAAAAAGCAAGATAACTTTTAGCACTCACCTACTAAGGAAGTATTTTTCATTCCAGAAGCTGTTTTATTTGGTTTCTTTGGCCTTTAGAGACAGGATATCTCTATATTGTCCAGGCTGTCTTGGAACTTACTTTATAAAACATGATGGACTTGAACTCACAGAGATCCACCTACCTGTACCTTCCAACTGCTGAGCTTAAAGGCATATATCACAATGCTTGTCTACAAACTACATTTTTCTTTTAGAGTGGGTGTTATGTGTTGTTTGAAAGAAAGTAAAAACTCACTTTTATGAAAAGCTGGGATTTTGCAAAATTTGGCCTAGTTTATTCAAGAGAATAGAATTGCATCTTAAAATAAAACTTTAGTCAGCATTGCAGATACAGCTGAAATCTATTCACCTTCTCTATATATTTCTTAAGCTGTCACTCAAAAGGAAGAAACTGATGGACAATTAAGCTAACTTCCCAGGATTACATGAAGGGCTTCATAAGCTACACTTATAATTAACAAAGTTTTTGAATGTGTGTATATATTTATTTCAGTAAACCTACACACTCTTAAATCTTCCGATATGTCCCTACTGTGTCACCATTTAAGACAGCATTTCTGTTAGGTGCTCCTATGCACTCACAATGCATGCCATTAAGCATGCATCACTGTCTTCGTTCTTTATGCTATATTTATTCTTTCCCAGAGGCCATTTGTCCTTCAATTATCAGAGTTAGCAACCTGGATTTGTATAGGATTTGTTTTAGTCAAAGGTTATCAGCAGATACCATATAGGTTTGAATATATCTGCCTCTTACAGGTAACTCTGTATTTAACATATCTTTGATAAGAAGACACATTTACTAGTGTCTAGCACCAGAAAGAGAACAGATATACACATTGTGGGGCCAACTTATGTCAGCATAACACAATCTAGACTTGTCTTGGTCTTGAGAAGTTGGCACCGACCACATTCACTTGAGATGCCTATGACCATCATTAAGGGTTTTGTCAATGAACAACTGGGGATTTTCTGCATTATTTTTTGAAGGATTTATTTATTTTTATTTGATGTGTATGAGTCTATGTATGTGCACTATGTTCCTACCCAAGGAGTCCAGAGAGATAGTTTATTTCTGAAACTTGAGAGATGGATGGTTGTGAGCTACCCTGTGGGTTCTAGGAACCACAGCCCTAAAGCATTAAATGCTTTGAACAGGTGAGCCATCTCTCCTGCCCAAAATTATGAATTCTTCATAAAAAAAACTGATTATGCTTATGCGCATGTATCTTTGTGGACATGAACACAGGGTCCCACAGAGGTCAGGAGAGGGAGTTGGATACTTAGAACTGGAGTTACAGAAATTTGTGAGTCTCCTGACATGAATGCTGGGAAATTCATTTGACTCCTCCTTAAGATCAATATGGCTCTTTGCTGCTGAGCCACTCACCCAGCTCCCTAAACATTTTCTATATATACAAAATTTAATGTTTCCTTTTAAAATACATAACTGCAGTTGTTTGAGGGCAAAGTATTATGCACTATCAATGTAACAATATCACATGTTGGACAATGCTTTGCCCTGTGAAATCAGTATAGCTTTCATAGTAGATGCTTAGTGTTTGGATTTTCTTAAAATTGCTCATGTCTGGAAGTGCAAGGTTTTCAGAAAGTGACTACATGTCAGTCAACCAGAAGATTTCCTCTTTGTAGTTGTGATTTGAAATCATTATGCTCAAGTAAGGAAGAGAGTGCATGGATGAAACACATTTGACTTCTTTTGTCCACCTACAGAAGAGGTATAACAATGCTACCAGGAAAAAGTCAAATTAGGAGTTAAAATATAATCAATTTAATGCACAGGCAAATCACAGGGATTTATGGCAGTGAAACAATTCTGAGACACGGGGATCACTGCATTATTATACAATGCCAAGCTTATAGAGTATGAAACCCCCATAAATTGCAGACTTTGGGATGTAGTTATTTACTATGTGGAACTGAAGTAACAATGTGTCATCAGTTGGGTTCATTGATTGTAGCAACTGTCACTCCAATGAGGGAAGATGACAATATGGGACTCTGCTCACAGGTTGAATCGGGGAGTAAGTGGGACCCACCTCAACTTAGAACTGTTCTGAAAAAAAAAATGCACTCTCAAAATGGAATAAATTTTAAGGATACATCTGGATTATAGTACAAATAGATCTCTAAAATAAAAAAGCCTGTACACATAAACCATACTATTTAGTGGAAATGACTTCTGAGTAGGCATAAAATTTGAATTACTAATTGACATAACTTAGGCATATTACTACTTACTTCTAAAAGAGCTGTTGATTTTGATCTAATGAGATACAAAAATTCAAACTGTCTTTTAAGTACTTATTAATGTCTATGTAAATGCATTTTAATGTGTTATATAAAAGGCTCTCAATATTGATTAATGACACTCTGGAAGAAGGAAAATCATGGCTTGGTCAGCCTCTCAAGGATGATTCCTCAAACAACGAAAGATACTGAATTAAAAATATGCAAAAAGCCAATAAGTAATAAAGTGTTAAAAATTTTATTTTAACAAAAATAACACCATGGAAGTGAATTAATAATTGTGTGGACAAGGGCTGACACAATAGTGGTGAAATTGAAGTTGCCACTAGAGCAAGATAATTGATATTTTCATTAATTAGGTAACAAATGGCCTGTGTTAGAATGGCAGCAAGGGGCTGGCATGGATACCTGCTCATATTTACACATTCTTCTTGTCAGCCAGTTAAGTGTGGATGACAATTGTTATGAAAAAGAGGCAGTTGGGGAGATGAGGACACGACCAGAATCACCACTAAAGTCACAGCACAGAGAGAGAAAAATGAACATTACTATTATGCAGTGTTTGTCCTCTAGGACATCACTTCTGACCCTTGTTCTGGCAAACAGAATCTGCACTGAGAAGGGAAACTTACCTTCGCTGTCTTCAGAAAGCAAATGCTGGAAGTGCTTGCCTTTCGTGTGCATTCCCCTGACGATAATGTGTGTATCGCTAATCTGTAACTGAGTTTTAATTATGGTATATTATATCAAATAAAGCATATTTTAAGTCATTAGATGGTGAGTTGGTCATTTACAAGGAAATTCTTGATAGCTATCTATTAAATTAATACTTTTAAGGGGAAGTAGGTTCTGTTTCTCAGAGAATTTTTGTAGATGCAAGATTTACAAATATGGCAAGACTTTCTGATGAGAGTTTTAAATCGAGAGAGAAAAGCGCAGGTATGGGGAACGAAAAGAGTAAAATAATTCCATTATACAGAGACATAAACATGGGTTACTAATATAGTTACAACTTCAATCCACAAGTGTTGATCTAATATATTCTAGGACATACACTAGGAACTAAAACAATAACTAAAACACAAAAACAAGACTGCCGTTTTCTTAGGACTTTTCACTACAGGAAATAAAATAATAAAAGACAAAAGGTTATCACTCTCAAACAGTGATGTGTCTTAAAGAAACAAACAGTTCTAGGGGAGAAAATAGAGTTGTTGGAAAATACAATTTAAATATGGTTGTCAGCTAGAAGTAATTCAACACTGACATTCAGTCCAACAAGAGGTAGCAGGGAAGCTTTTATATAAAAGGTAAATGAAAGCTAGAGAAAGCAGTCACTGGAAAAATCCCTGAAAAAAAATATACTCAATGTTTTCTTTTTAAATTTGGCAGCTTTACATGTGTGTTGTGATGATATTCACCCCATTACCCTGTATTGTTAAACTCTTTCCTTTTCCTCCAAAACCCTCCATCTGGTCCAATCCTCCAATGGCTATACCATTAAAGAAAATAGCCCTGTATTCGCACAGCAACCACAATATAATATTACACAGCTACCTATTACTGCTGTGTGTGTATGACTGCAATGGCCCTACCACATCTGGATGGCATTGTTTCTTTGCACTCTTTCCTATCCTCCAGCTCTTACATTCTTCCTGTGCTCCTCCTTCCTCAATGTTCCCTTAATTTCGGAATTGAGCAGTCAAGAGTCACTTATTCTCAGCATTTTGACCAGGTTTGAGTGATAAGTCATCATAGTGCTTTCTGCAGAAGGGAGCATCTCTGCCCCAGGCATGAGTGATGCTAGTTCGCTCATGTATACTTAAGCATTTAGAAATTTGAGGTATATATTTAGAAAAACAAAGTTAGGTTGTGTGTTACCCATTGGAGCCTGTGATTCTCTCATTCATAGGTTTTGATCAGGTTTATTCTATAAGATGTACATTCTGTCCTGTGGATTGACCCTCCAGTTCAATCACAGAGCAGTTGGCCACCCTCAATATAGTCATGGCACGATTTCACCAATGGGCATGTCTTGACAGTCAGGTCAATACTCAATATTTCAAGGAGCATCAGTATAGTAACAATGGCTGGAATAAAATGAGAATAAAATAAGACATCACAGTATAGAGAATAAATGGATGAGAATAGTCACCTGGCTTCCTTTAGGAGTGTTGGGGAAACATTATAGTTTCTTTCTAAATATAAATGTGTGATTGGTTCTGTATCACTCACTTGGGAAATAAGAATGGAGATAATAAGACTGTAGGTTATGCTGCTCAGATACCTATTGCTTATGGTCCCAAAAACCATTTAGGGCTTGTGAAAACAAAGTATAATATTGCAACAAAATTAGCACACAGGTCTAAATTAGCTTTCATTGTAATTTCTGAGTCATATGACAAATTTTCTATAAAACTAGAATAAATATTACATTAAGGTAAGCAGGAAGATTGGCTTTGTAGACAGAAAAGAGCAGAAAAAGCAAAAACCAGAAAACATTAGAAAATCAGTTTCTTCTCAAGGTAAGAAAAGCAAAAAGATAGAAAAAACAATTGATCAATCGCCTTTTATACATAAGGATCCAAGCACAGATACCTCATTATCATATCTTGGCTACTATCCTATGACTTTTCAGAAGATTAGTAAACAACTTCGTTTTCGGCCAGTGACATGAAACTATCATGTGGGAATTATTACCAAGTGAATTTTGTGCTTGTTTGTTTATTTTTGTCTTTTCTATTAAGAGACTTATGTAGGAGCCCAATATGAAATAATAATACTCGTCTTTAGAATGTATTGATTCAAGAACATGTCAAATGAATGAAAATGTGGTAAAGTGCAGATACTATGAAAACTAGAAGGAAATAAATAGCATGAGATTTAGAAGTCAAGGAATTTTTTTACGAAGCAGAAACGCAGATATCAAACAGTGTTTCCATTTTTAACCCCTCCCTCTCCCATCTTCCCTTTTATTAAGGAATATGATGTGGATCCGAATGCTTGCTCAGAAATGAACCAGTCAATCATCAGAATTGTTTTAAAAAGAGGTGCAATTCAACTGTGCTATGCTAATAGGATTATTTAAAAAGTGAAAGTAAAGAAGTCATGGGCGTTGTCATCAGAAAGATGTTATCATGGGTGTAGTGTCATTACTAAAAGACATCATCTCATAGCAGCCTTCCTGGTCCTCTGGCCCTTCATCCAAGATATTAGGTGCAGGAGCTGTGCTGGAGAGACCCAAACTGAGACTGAGTCCCCTGCAATCAGTGGTCCCCTGTATTTTGACCAACTGTGGCTTTCTACAAGCATCTCTATCTGTTGGAAAGAAAATCATTGATAAGGGTTGAAAGCTGCATTTATCACACTGGACTGCAGCACAGGCTATGCTAGCTGGCTCAAATGAAATCAAAGAAATAAAGAAATCAAAGTCAAGATTTTTTTAAGAATCAAAAATAAATATTAGAAATCCCATGACTCTATTGGATAGTTTCTGATGGATGATTCTAGTAGCTGACTATATTATCTAAAGCCAGTGTTAATTACCATGAAAACATGGTAATAGGTAAATGGACACTTCTCCAATTAAAATGTCAGCAGAAAGAAGAATTCAAGTGAAAATTCTAGAATATCCAAGACCTGAGTTTCAAAATTGAAATATACATATAAATAGGAAGACTAGAAATGAGTACAAAGCAGAAATATTTGAAGCTGTGACAACACACACACGAAACTATATAACTAGGAAGCTTAGAGAAAAGTATGATTTATGTGTTTAAATCCATATATATATATATGTGTGTGTGTGTGTGTGTGTGTGTATGTATGTATGTGTATATATGTGTATACATACATATATCTATATATTGCACCCCAACTGTAGTTTCCCATCCCTCCTGTTCTCCCAGTCCCTCTCCCTACCTACATGTCATATCAAGTTGTAGTAAGACTAAGCACTTGTATTAAGGCTGGGTAAGACAAACCAATATGAGGAATAGGGTTCCAAAAGATAGTAAAAGAGTCATCATAGATAGTCCCTGAAGCCAGTGTTAAGAGACTCACCAGAAGACCAACTACATAACTATTACTTGTATGCAGAGGGCCCCGGTCAGTCCCACACAGGCTCCCTATTTGTTGGTTCAGTATTTGTGTGTTCAACATCTTTAGCCATCAGGGAAATACAAATCAAACTACTCTAAGAGTTTCTCTTACACTTGTCAGAATGGCTAAGATTGGAACCACAAGTGACAACTCATGCTAGAGAGGATGTGGAGCAAGGGGAATACTCCTCCAATGCTGGTAGGAGTGCAAACATGTACAGCCACTTTGGAAATCAATATGACAGTTTCTCAGAAAACTGTGAATCCATCTACCTCAAGACACAGCTGTATCACTCTTGGGCATATAACCAAAGGATGCTCTATTGTACCATAAGAAGACTTGCTCAGCTATGCTTCTTAGCAGCTTTATTCATAATATCCAGATCCTGAAAACAACCTAGATGTTCCTCAACTGAAGAATAGATAAAGAAAATATGCTACATTTGTATAATATAGTATTACTCATCTGTCAAAAACAATGGCATCAGGAAATTCAAAGAAAAATGAATGAAACTAGAAAAAAATCACCCTGAGTGAGACAGCACAGACCCAGAAAGACAAACACGGTTTGTACTTACTTATAAGCGGATATTGCCTGTAAAGTAAAGAATTACCATGGTACAATTCACAGACCCAGAAAGGCTCCATAAATAGAAAGGATTTCATGGGTGGACTGTGGGCAGGTGGGGACAGGAACATGAAAGATAGGGTTGGGGGAAAGAGGGTACTGAAAAAGCCAACTGGAAAAGTGGGTATTTAGAAACCTGGTGCAGGGAAAAGTACCAGGAATAACCTGCAAGGATGACCCCAGCTAAGAGAGAAGAAGAGAGAGAAACAGAGGGAGAAAAAGGGAGGAAGAAAGAGAAAGAATATGGGGGAAGGAATGAAATGTCTGAACAGGGCAATCTCTATAATAAATGAGGGAGAGAGCCATCAGATGACCAGAAAAGTGTGTGAAAGTGAAGGTCTCACACCACCCCAGGTTTATATAGATGGGGGTATTTCTCACTATATTCCAAGGGAGACAGACCAGGGGCCAGGGTGATAAACAGTGATACGATATTGATGAATGATTAAAGATGATTAGAACAATTTGAAAGTAAGGCAGCTTCAGCACTGGTATTCCCTAATCTCAAGGGACAGAAAACCATTCAAATTTGAATTTTAAAAAGGATAACTTAACAACATAGTAGTTGAAGTTACCTGGGATGTTTTCAAGTCATCTACAGTCACGCGAAATTTCTAAGAGTCTCAAATACATGTGCATTTATGAGGCATAATGCTGGCTTCCTACCAGTATTTTGATTTTTGACATCTAATTTGTAGATGGTCCTATTTTTTTGATAATTAGGGTCGTAGAAAATAAATTTAATTGTCTGTAAGTCAGTGTGACCCATGGTTTAGTTTTTTGTTTATTTGTTTGGTTTTTTGTTTGTTTGTTCTTTCCATATTAATTACTATACCTTCATATAAGTTTTCAGTAAACTTCTTTTTGTCATTTTCTTTATTATTCTTTCATTCAATATCTCCAGACCACAGTGTCCCTCCCTTACTTGATCTTCTTCTGCTTTCCCTCAGAAAAGAACAGGCATCCCAGGAATATCAACCAAACATGGAAAGCAGGATGTGGTAAGACTAGGCACAAACCCTCACACCATGGTTTTAAATCTATGCATTAGTTTCGATAAAAATAGTCATAAAAAGAAATTATATAAATAAAAGTATAATGTAGTAATTTGGATAATATTTTAATCATGCAAAACTGGTTTTAGAACATTTTTGTCTGTATAAAATTGTCAAAGTACACTTTGTTTTATTCTTGTTGAAATATTTGTCAAGATGAACTGAAAAAACTTAGCAAGTAAAGAAAGTATTAATATAATTTTATTTTCTACAAAATATGAATAAAATTCTATTCGCAAACTCTTATTTTAATAAATATATCAGAGAATTAATATAGACATTATATAACTGATAGATTAATATTAGCACAAATAAGGGTAATTACTGAATAATATGTAATTAAACTAACAAAGTAATTAGATTGGAATTGGACCCAAGTTATATTTTATTACAGATAATCGAACTCAGTCTCAAAGCGCTCATTAGCAGGGTGATCAAGGCCATTAATTAAATTGCTTTGTCCTGCTTCTCGTCTTAGTCCCTCCCCCTTCCAGTGTCTGCTGCAGAACTTTTGTTGTTTCTTTCAATTCTACCTGAAACACGAATCCAGACATTTTCTGACTGTGGAAAGCAATCTTTATTTGAAAAATGAAAATATGAGGAAGACACAGAAGCCCACAGATTCACGAGGTGAATTTTGATGGACATGGCTCTCCTCTAGGGAGCTACAGAGAACCCATCAAAATGACAGGCCCTAATCCACAGTCCTTTTGCATTTCTTTCAGAAGCCAAGCCTTTCTGATCCCCACTTTTCCTTTTCATATTGAAATCTAATTTGAATATATTGAGACAATACCTGATTTTGTTCTCTTTATATGTACATCAGTGATTATGTCCATATTAAAGTGTATAAATAATTTGTACGTGTGACAATTTCATTCACTTGTGATATGAAATCCTTCTCAGGTTCATAAGGATCTTTAAAATTTCTGAATATGTTCAGTGCCCATTTTTATATTTTCTTCTATAGTCTGTTAGTCATTAAGCCAATTGTAGAACTGTGTAGCAATTTTATTTTACTTGGTTTTGGTGTTGTATGCTCGGATCAAGAGTTAGAATATAGAGTTGGAGGGATCACTTAGAAGTACATCCTGCTTTTGCAGATGACCTGAGTTCAGTTCCTGGCACCCACACTGGACAACTCACAAATACTAACTATAGCCTGAGAGGAATCTGAGGCCTCTGACTTGTTATTAGAATTCTGTCACCAGACTGCTTGCTAATTGAAAAGCACATCTTAGTTCAATAGGTGTTATTTTCATTGGGAATGGTTGTGTGTCATAGAATATTATTTTAAGGTGTGTTACTTTTGTTTGTGCTGTGGAACATTTGTTTAATCTAATAAAGATGTATTGTTTTTGTTTAAGCTGCATTTGTTTAGCTCTATGAAGCTGTAGTATTTTGCCTGTCTAAACCACCTGATGATCTAAGAAAGAACTGAATTGGTCAATTGTGAGGCAGGAGAAAGGAAGCACAGGGCTGGAGGCAGAGGGTGTAAATAGAAAGAAATTCACAGATAGTCACATCCCAGCTCTCAGGATCTTTCAGCTGCAGGTCTCATCAGAACCCACTTTTCTGCCATCAAGGTCTCGTGCTCAGAGCAGCTGCAGGCACAGGTGTTTTTGCTCAGTTCACTCCAGCAGGCAAAGGCAGGCAAAGTCAGTCAGGGGACCGGGGGTCTGCAGCTCCCAATGGCCCCCTTTTTCTATATAATTAGACCAGGCCTGTCTTGGGTTACAGAAGCACATATTCACATCTTACCCGTCATAAAGAACTCTTGCCTCGGCACTCAAGGCCTCTGTCTTAGGTTGACTGTGACAGGCTCCTGTCCTACCCGTCTCTGGCTCACTTGTCTTTCTATAGCCTGCTAACCCATACTGCTCTCAGAGGAAGCCCACTCTCTTGGGCAAATAACAATTTTACATTGCTGCTGTTGTGGCTGCTGCTGCTGACACCTGTGGGAAAGGCAGAGTACAGAAACCCTCCGGCTACAGGAGTTTCTATGGCCAGCTGTTCAGCAAGCCTAGACCATATGGGAGTGGCTGGACTGGCATGGGCGTGGCACAAACATAATGAAAGGAAAGGGAGGAGCCAACCGCAGGCTCCGACTGCTCTTATAAATGGAGGTCTATAGGTCAAACCAAAAAAAATAATGCTCTGGTGAAAATTATATAGGGAATTCTGGATCTCCAAGGCAGTGGCAACCTGTCTGGTTAGGGGATCAACAGTGCTTAGCCACAGAAGTTGTTTAACTGGTGGAAATTCCAATTGTCTCGGAGGCCACAGGTGACAATAGCAGCCACCCTGGTGATCCTGAAGTCTCGGCCAGGACAGCTCATCACCAGTTGACTCATTGGAATAGGCACCAAGCCCAGAACCCAGCCCCAAGTGGCAGTATTCTCATTAGCTCAAGAGCTATTCAAAGGACACAAAACTTTAGAACAGTTAAGGGCAAAATCATTCAAGATATAGCCACAGACAACCATGTGAGAAGCCCTATTTTGGCTCTGGTTTTTTTTCTCACTGTGCTATTAAGCAAGGTAGAATCCTGAACAGCAAAGAATCCAAAATTTAAACAGGCACAAAGCACAGAGAGATACCATTCTGTGAATGTAGATATTATACCACATTGGGTTCCAGAAACTCAACTCCTGATAATCCTCGCTAACATTATTGTAAAATGATCACGATCTCCATCACCATAATGAATAATGTGCTCTGGCCATAAATCATAGTACCTGGCCAACATTTAGCACAAGGAGAAAGAAAATTTATCAAAAATACAACACAAAGTGGCAGATAGTTTCCACATACAAATAACACTACTATGTCTCCAATCAATGGAAATGGCTGGCTGTTCCATAAGCCCAATCAATGGAAAGGAAGTACAGCCACACAGGATTACCTAGGCCTACCGGCATCAGCAACAGTGGATTCCTGAACAGGGCCCATAATACCTGTTGGCCATGGCTGATGGTCAGGAGAACCATCCATAGGACACACAAGCTATTCGGGAATCCAAATGGGATTTTCAATATCCTGCAGAAACACACGTATGCTTTCACGCCCCAAATGAGGACTGGATCAGACGCCTTCCATGCTCCAGTCAACACATCCTTCCACTGTACCATTGGATGAGTAGGGCCACGGGGCTGCCAGTGCCTCTGAGCAGCTGATGTTTGAGTATGTGATTTAATTGTTAGAAAATTTAATATAGAGAGAGCATTAGAAAGGATATCCCAGGGAGTACTATACTCCCCTTTTTTTGTTTTATGAATATAGTTTTTGAGAGTTCATTGAGCCCGTTCCACTATGGCCTGCCCCTGGGGATTGTAAGGAATTCCTGTCTTATGAAGGGTGTCATAATTGTTACTGAATAATTGAAAGCCTTTACTGATATAAGCTGGTCCATCATCCATTTAAATCAATTTGGGGGCCGTCATGTAGGCAAAAGCTTGGAGGCAATGGCTGTTTACATCCTTCACCTTTTCCCCTGAGTGGGCAGAGGCAAAGAACATGCATGAATAAGTATCCACAGAAACATGTAATGTACAAATACCAATTTTCCAAAAGATGCCACATGAGTAATGTCCATCTCCATATATGATTGATCAAAAACCCTGAGGATTAACTCCTAGATGAGGAACAGGAGCAAGTTCTGTGCATACAGGACATGTTTTGACAATCTTAAGAGCTTGTTCCTTAGAAATTTTATACATGAGCCTCAAAAAAGTAACATTAAGATGGAATTTATCATGAGCACGCTTGGCAAAGGATAAGGAATCCTGGGGCAGAGAGATTAAGAGAGCATGGGTCATTTGATCAACCTGTGCATTGCCTTCACTAAGAGAGCCAGGTAAGCCAGAATGTGCCGAAGGTGACCAATATAAATTTTATGATATCTTTCTACAAAAAGTAATTGAATATTAGTCAGCAATTCATGAACAGCAGAGGTAGTGGTTATATTTCCTGCTGTTTCCAAGAGGTGGGAAGGACCTTAGTAACATATATGTTTATCAGTAAAAAGATTAATAGGTTCAGCTGGAAAAGTAACTAAAGCTAAATAAATGACAGTCAATTCTACTATTTGTTGAGACTTGTAGGTACTTTTATTTTAACCATCTTCTGGGCTGTGACTAGAGCAACTGTGCCATTAGAGGATCCATTTGTGAATACATTAAGGGCTCAATCTAGGGAGCTAGCAAATAATTTTAGGAAAACAAACCGGATGTTCCTCAAAAAAATCACTAATTTATTAGGGGGTAATGATTGTCAAATTTGGCAGTCTGAGTGGTTAAAAACATTGTCCATTCTGGACTAAACAACTGGAGCCAGTTAATCTGCTGTTTATTGTATGGAACAATCACTTTATCAGGGATTTTGCCAAATGTCCTAACACTTCCCAGGTAGGCAATGTGTAATACCTCCAGGACAGCCAAATGATAGGGCTGCACAACCTTTTTGGGAGAAGCTCATCTGTGCACAAAGAGTCCTTCTTGCCAAAAGACTGCAGCAGGCTGCAAGGCTGTGCAAAAGACCAGCAGAAGCAAAAGCTGGAGATAATCAATATAATTCAGATGGGCTTCTGCTAACCGCTGCTCAGCTAATCTAAGACATTGACGGCCTTCAGGTGTCAATAACTTGGAGATGTGGGGTTTGTCACCTCTTGAGATTTCAAATAAGGTTCTAATTCTTCTATTGTTAATCCCATTGATGGTCTAATCCCATTAATGCTTCCCAAAAGCTGTTGAAAGTCATTAATAGTGCAGAGCTGATCCATTCTGAGTGATTTTTTTGGGTCAAACTCCAGTCCATAGGGGCTGATGGCTCAAATATTGGAAAGGAAACATAGTTTGCATTTTCTCAGTAGCAACAGCTAAACTAGACCACTGCAGCCCCTCATAAAGTGTTTGCAACCCTGCATGCAAATCACATTCCTTTGAGGTTGCAATAAGAATATCATTCATATAATAAATGACATATAGATGGGGATGTTGCTCCCTTAGGGGCCCTAAAGCTCTGGAAACATACAACTGGCACAAAGTTGGATTATTAGCCATGTCCTGGGGCAAACACAACCCATTGATATTTTTGGTGTGGCTCTCTGAAATTAATAGAAGGAACACTGAAAGCAAATTTGGGTGAGTCCTCAGGATGCAAAGAAATAGTGAAAAAAAAAGCAGTCCCTGAGGTCAATCACCATGTGGTAATCCTTAGGGATAGCCACAGGTCTTGGCAATCCTGGCTGTAATGACACCATAGTTTCAATCCATTTGTTATTTGTTAACCTGCCTAAGGTCCTGCAATAGTCGCCAACTGCCAGGTTTCTTTTTGATAACAAATATGGGGGCATTCCAAGGGGAAGTGGATGGGACTATATGCCCGGCAGATAACTGTTCATACACAAGCTGCTGAGCAGCCAGTAACTTTTCTTCTGATAGGGGTCACTGCTCTACCCATACTGGCCTAGTTTCTCTCAATTTGATGGAAATTGCAACTTGTGGCTAACAGTGGCCCTCAGAATAAATTTTCCAACCTTGTTCTGTCCCTGCCCTGCCCCATAGTCAACCCTTCCCCAGCAATAGCCTGTGGATCCCCCTGAGGATCCCCGCCCAGCCGGGGCTAAAGCCCTGGCCTGCTAAGGTATGCTGCACAGGTTCAGTAGTCAGAACTGCCCCATAGCTTACAAATCCTACCAGTACCAGCGTGCACCACCACAG
>LOEQ01003436.1:104925-115718 GCA_001685075.1 Bramus lutescens
CCTTTTTGTCTTAATGACAGTGTCCTTTGCTTTACAGAAGCTTCTCAGCTTCAGAAGGTCCCATTTATTCATCGTTGCTCTTATTGTCTGTGCTACTAGGGTTATATGTAGAAAGTGGTCTCCTGTGCCCATGCGTTGCAGACTACTTCCCACTTTCTATCAGGTTCAGTGTGGTCAGATTTATATTGAGGTCTTTAATCCATTTGGACTTGAGTTTTGTGCATGGTGATAGATATAAGATCGTTGGGCAAAAGTTGGAAGCATGTAGGTGAATATGGGGGTGGGGTGGGGGAAGGGCAGAGGGGGAGAGAGAAGGGAGAAGGGAAGTATTGGGGAGAGCTTGGGAGAGTGAGAGAGTTGAGATGGAGGAAGGGCAGATATAGGAGCAGGGAAAAATATATCTTCATTAAGGAATCCATTTAAGGGGTGGCAAGAGACTTGGCTCTAGAGGGTATCCCAGGTGTCCAAGGGGATGTCCCCTGCTAGGTCCTTGAACAATAGAGGAGAGGGTGCCTGAACTGGCCTTGTCCCATAGTCACACTGATGAATATCTTGAATATCACCATAGAACCTTCATCCAAAGATGGATGGAGATAGAGACAGAGACCCACATCAGAGCACTGGACTGAGCTCCAAGGTCTAGTTAAAGAGCAGAAGGAGGGAGAAGATGAGCAAGGAAGTCAGGACCATGAGGGGTTGATCCAACCACTGAGACAGTGTCCCTGATCTAATGGGAGCTCACCAAATCCAGATGGACCGTGACTGAATGAGCATGGGATCAAACCAGACTCTCTGAATGTGGCTGAGAAATGGGGCAGACTGAGAAGCCATTGATAATGGCACTGGAACTTGTTTCTACTGCATGTACTGGCTTTTTGGGGCCCTATCCTATAACCTACGTGTGGAAGGATCCGGACCTACCTCCCCCCTCCCGGAACCTGTTCCCACAGGGCATGGTATCCTGCCCTCTCTTAAGACTGGAGGGGGAGGGAGGAGGGGTAGTGGGAGAGCGAGAGGGGAATGGGAGGAGGGGAAGAAGTGGAAATTTTTGAATGGAAAAATAAAAAAGAAAAGAAAAAATTACTCTTAAAAGCAGTCACTGTTTTAATTTAAGTGCTGTGATCCTTAAGTCTGCAGTAATTTATCCATTTTTTCATTCATGTATTCCCTAATAGGAAACTAGAAGATGTTGGAGACATGATTCCCATGACTCTAAATGTTGACAGTGATTTAAACAAGTCTCATTGTATGTTTGACAAGTGTTCAGGGAAAACGTGGGTTCCTCAGAGTTGAAAAATTACTGAACTACAAATATCATTATGCTTTCACTACTATAACCAAAGTTCTGAGGAGTGGGTGTTTAAATTATCATGTTTGGATGACCAGATTTATTTGCCAATACACTGCATAAAATAATCATGTTAATAATCTTCCACAAAAGAAAGAATTAATATAAAATCCCCAGTGAGATTTCCTTAGTTCCCATTTTATCCCTTGAATTTCCTTTCTCCAAAAGGCAGAATCAAATAGAATAATTGAAACTAAATTATTCATGCTTTCCCTACCACAGCTAATTTTTCAACCAAATAACTGGAATATATAAACTATGCACATATTTTTTGTTAATAGCAATGGGAAAGTAGAGTTATTAATAAGTTTTAGGAATATTATTTTCTTGGTGTTATAGAAACTTCGAAAGACAATCATTCATCTAATTTATAGTTAGAGCTTAGTAATTGCTAGGTTGCATGAGGACCATTAAGATGAAAAGATAATCTCATCTTCAGGAAAAATATATATATAAAGAGAGAGAGATTGTCCAAATTCTCATATGGGACAATTAGGGAAATAGGAGCATTCACACAGACAGCAATTCTTTTGTGTTGTGTGCGTTTTGCATGGTGACACTGAGGGCAATCTCTTTCAATGTTACTAACTTCATTTCCCACTACCATTTAATGAAGAAGTCATCTCATTTTTTTTCAGAAATTCAGGGAGAATTTTTCAGGGTAGTGAATACTTGGCTTATTAGTTAGGTTTAAGTCAGGATTTGGTTCAGCTGCCAGATGTTCTAGCTAAGAGGATGGCGGTTGAGGACTCCTGTGGCATGAACAAGGATAGAAACCAGGATTCTGTGGTTAATCTGGTATACAAGAGTATACACGTCTGGGTGATGTAGGAGGGTCTTATACCTATCTGTTGCTTTCATTAGTTAATTAATAAAGAAAACTGCTTTGCCTGATAGGTCAGAACATAGATAGGTGGGGAAGACAGAACAGAATTGTGGGAGAAAGAAAGCAGAGTCAGGCAGATGCCACGAGTCTCCTCTCGGAGACGGATGCTGGTTAGAATCTTCCCGGTAAGCCACCATCTCGTGGTGTTACATAGATTATTAGAAATGGGTTAACCAAGATGTGAGAATTAGCCAAAAAGAGGCTAGAACTAATGGGCCAGGCAGTGTATAAAACTTATGTTAAACACACAACAATAAAGCCCACATTTCGATCGCCACGCCCAGCCAGGCAGGATGAAAAGCAGGCTAGCCCGCCGTTCCTATCACTACATCTGGGAACAAAGAGGAAGTAGGGATGAATATTTTGTTGCTGGTCTGAATTTTATACTCGAGGAGAGGGATTTATAATGTGCAGAAACATTCCCCAGTGACTTTGGAATTTCAGTACAATCACAGTGGAAGCAACTGGGATCCTAACTAGCATCACAAGTCATCCTAGACATCAAGATTTCAAAACCATCTTCCAAGTTGACACACACACACACACACACACACACACACACACACAGAATTTGAGGCAAAAGGCCTGGCAGTTACTCCTATAAAACCAAAATTGTTGTGTATCACCATACAGACACAAGTATGACTGTAGGCACATATTTGCAGGGTGCTAGATCCTCCATCTCATTGCTCCCTTCTAGAAATGTCCTGATGTTCATCGTTTTCCACTGCACTCCCTTCCCCCTGGGTATTACAATCGGCACCCAAAGAAAGGCTGCAGTGATCATGAAGATCATCCTGAAATCTTGACAGAGTGGTATCAAAATAACAGAAGTAATGGGAACATACCTAGGTGATGGCAATAGGAGGGGACCACAAATGGTGAATACTGCCTAAAAGCACATTTCGGAAGATGTGGGATAGCTAAGGCCAGCTGCTCCAGATGAATTAGAAAGCCCTGGAAGTCTGCTTTATTCCTGCTTTAAGACCGAGAAGCCCAACTACTTATCTTTACTTGACATTTGTCAACCTACACTGTGAGTTTATTCACATGAGTTTTCACTGTTGTTCTAATCATGAGACACAACCAAGAAGAGTGCAGCATAATATAAATACCACTTTGACAGAAGTATATTTGTCTTTTATACCAAATGCTACTTTTCTGCTAAAGGAATGTAGCCATAAAATGACTCCTAAGGTTATTTCTGCTATATGCATAGATGAGTTTTTGCTAAGCCATTATTAAAGGATCTTTCTCCTGAAACAGAAGAGAACAAATACAGAGACCCACACAAATGAACTATATGAAGACAAAGAGATACTATGAAATTTTCAATCCACTCAGGGATTCCTCCATCAAATCCCACCCTTCAGGGACTCAGAGAATCTTGTGGAAGATGAAACATTGTAAGAGCCAAAGGGGATAGAGGACACCAAAGAAGCAAGGCTTGTAAATGCAGCAGAACCAACACATACATGAACCCACTCAGACTGTGGAAACATGCAGAGTCCATTTGGATCTATGCCAGATGGGATTCTGTCGCTGAGACAAGTGGTCGCATGCCCCTATCCCTAACCTTGAAGCTTATGTCTGGTTGATAATCACTTACAGATGAAAAATCAGCTGTCTCTTGTGGAGTCTCACTGGGAATACGAACCAATCTTAAGGACAGGCCCCATGCCCACCAATACATGGCCAACACAAAACAAACTCAATGCCATCTTCAGAGGTGCCTTGTCTCTTAAGTTTTTGATGGGGAACATTTTTTAAAGCCCTATAGGTTGTTCACATATTACAGCTTCAGTATTGTGCTTTATGGGACTTCTATGCATACCAATATGCATGTCACTGCACCTACATGTGTATCTCATGCTTTTGCTTAGCTCTTTTTTATCTTTTTCTTTTGTACTATCCCAACTTGTTTGTTTTTGCTTTATTTTATTTTGTTATTATTCTTTAGATGTTTGTTTGTTTTCTAAGGAGAGACAGGGAGAGTGTGGATTCCAATGGAAGGGAAGGTGAGGGGACTACTGGTGAAATCAAGGGAGGGAAAACACAAATCAGAATATATTGGATGAAAAATCTATTTTAAATAAAATAAGGAAAGATAAAAGAAGTACATTAAAATGCAATTGAAGAATGAAACACAGAAATTAGTTCTCATGAGCAAATAGATTAAGTGTCATGAATCTGCAGTTGTTATGAAATAGACCACCTAAAACTAAATAATTAAAGTGTAATTGGAGACTGTTTGTTCATTTCCTGGTCACCCAGATCCAAGTAAACACACAAAAACTGTTTGAGCAATGGCATAGGTATATTTCTAGCTAGCTCTTACTTCTTAAAGTTTACTTTAATTTAATTAATTTCAATTAATCTGTGCATCACAATGAGGCTATTTTCTACTGGTAAAGTTTCAGCAGCATCTTTCTCCTTCAGCAGCTACATGGCTTCTCTTTGACTCCACCTAATATATATATATTGTTGGACTCAAAGTCTACACATCAGGTAGGAGTTGCTCCAGACACTACTCACCACTCACACAACCACAATTGATGCAAAAGCAAGAGGATTTTTATTCTGTCATGACAAGACCCTTCAGGTTAGGGATATGAAGGACATCCGATAGCTGTTACAGCCCATCTTTTAAAGCGAAAAGGCACAGACACAAAGCGGGGGAAACCTGAAGGTTGTTTTCCAACTTATTGGATTAGCTTATTCAAATGGTTACTAGCAGTGATTGGTCTGTTCCAGGGCAGGAGAATACCTGCTTGGACATGTGAGATAGGGGAAGCATCTGTGGGCCATCTTGACCTTGGTCCAGTGACTAAATCAATACATCAGGAACTGAGTCAACATCTGTGGGTTGTCTTTGCCTCAATTCCCAGAACGGAGTTATGTTTGAAGATTATTCACAAGGACACAGGAGGGTGAGCAGTCCAGCATGTGTATGTGTGGGCAACTGTCCTGTTTCCAAATGCTAAGAGGATTCAGAAAATGTCTTTAGAGGTGAGAGGCCTCAGAAATGCATTCAGAGTTTTTCAATATATATATCTTCCCATCTGGTTATATTCTGTCCTCCCATAGGCCAAAGAAGTTTCTTTATTAACCAATGGTAATAAAACATATTCACAGCAAATAGAGGGAAATCACACATCATAAAAAGTATTATTACAACTTATGCCTGGACCTCTTTGCCTAGGCATAGTCATCTTCTACCCCATTACTTGGCCTAACATGCTCCAGGCAAATTTAATTAACTCAATAAATTCACTGGAGGAATGAATTTGGAATGTTTTATCACACACTGAATAAATTTCTGTGTTTTCATATAATTGTGTTAATTTTATTCTATAAGATTGAGGATATGGAGACTATATCAAACTTAATGATGTCACAATTGCAGCTGGGTGGTGGTGGCACACACCTTTAATCCCAGCAATCAGGAGGCAGAGGCAGGCAGATCTCTGTGAGTTCTAAGCCAGCTGGTCTACAAGTACTAATTCAAGGACAGGCTCCAAAGGTACAGAGAAACCCTGTCATGAGAAACTGACTAACTAACTAACTAAATAAATAAATAAAGTCACAATTGCTTAGCTCTGTTCACTTACTATTCATATTCTTACTTAGTTTTCTCTTACCATACATATTCTACCAAAATTTGAAATGATTATTAGCAAATGACTTTAGTTCCCTAAAGAGTAAGAATATTGTTTCTTTCTTAAATTGAATATAAGCAGGATTCTCTGTTGATCTATCATTCATCCCTTAGGAGTCAGTTTTCTTCTTTCTTGTCTGACTCTGCCCAGAAAACTGAGCATCATCGCTATCATCATCTTGTTGTCTTGCCTTCATGTTTCCATTTAATTTTTTCATAAGCATAGTAGGAAACATCAATCGAGGGCAGTAAGGTGAGGGTGCACATACCTCATGCACCTTCCTCACAGATCATCTCGAGTTGGCTGCATTCCTGTCACGGGCCACTTCAGCACATGTCAGCTTTCCATTCATGCTTCTCAGACCTCAGGTTAATAAAGTCTCAGTAATAGAACCTCACAATCACCGCAGCATCCGGACTTTGGCCTCATTCCTTGCTCTGGAGCTTTATGGCTCTCTCGTCAGATTATTTGATTGTTTTTGACATTCATTTATTGAAACATTTGTTATGGAGCCGTGTGTGTGTGCGATCAGTATTAATTAAATTCATATAAATTGATATTTGCTTGATAAAATCACACAATGTTTATAAATAATTGGCTTGCAATTAGATACAAATAAGGCCACTAAAGTTTTATTTTCTTTTGGCTTGTACTTAAATTGCTTAGTTGGAAATGGAAAATATTTTCCAAGATACAAATATGTATACGCTTAGCAGAGACTTGTTGGAAAACTAACCATAGTTGCAACTGAGAATGAAAAACGTACTTATAGAGGAACATCTGTGAAAGCAACACCATTCAATTCTGTGAGCATGTGATGAATCAGTTTAGCAGAGGGAAGCTGTGAAAAGTATGACAGATCTAATTAGGATATGATTCATGAAACTCAAGCCTGGCAGTCACAGGTTATCTACATCTTCATGTATATTTATAAGCTTAGAAATTGTTTGCTTGATAATCTTTAAAATAAATCATCTCTGGAAATTTAGTACTTAGACTAAATACTGATAGCAAGTACATATAAAATATGAACCATTCCTATAAAAACCACTCAATATACTGATTCCTTATAAAAATTAGAAATGAGATGAAAGTTATAGATTTTTATATGAAATAAAGCTCTTATTTTAAAAGTTTTTATTTAAAAACAGAACTATTTAAAATTTAATCATTTTTTGAAATTATTATAGGTTTTGATGGAGTTATAATGAAACATCCCATGTATTCTTCACCAAATATCTACCAGTGGCAAATGCAAAAACCGTAATGACACATCGCAGTAGAAATTTGACATTGCTTTCAATTCATACTGCTTTTAAATTTCTGTGATTTAATTCTACAAGCAAATGCATATATCTGTGATTCCAAAAATGATAATTGATACATACTTTTTCTGCCAATTCAAAATTATTATTAGACTAATTTTGATGTGATGATTTTAGAAGTAAGAAGCTTCAGGAAAAGTTTTTTTCCAGTGAGTTCTCTAACTGGTTCAATACAAAGTGGTCAGCCTGGAACCATAAATGCACAAATAACAGAAACTGACTCAATATATTTTATGTATATATTTATTCATATTCATAGATATGTGCATATATATACACCCATATATATATATATATCAAATATGAAAGGTTAACTATTTGGGGAAACTTGAGAGGAACTGGAAGGAGGGGACTAAGTAACAGCTAAAGGGAGGAAAGGGACTGGATAAAATAATGTACTTAAAATTTACATATTAAATGTATAAAAAAGAAATGCTGTCTCTGAGTAGATGGTAGTTTATTTAAAAAATTTAGTTATGAATCAAATGTTTTAATTTAGTTTTATTTTTACCATTTATATTATTATAATGAAGACATTTTAAGTAATTAAATTGAATAATTAGTGTATTACTTAAGGGTTTATTTTCTCTTTGGTGTTATAAATAAGGCAATAATAAGTTGTCATTAGGGTAATCATAAAATATCTAAAATATTTAATATATTTATATATTGCAACTGATTGAGACCTTAATCATTTCTCATTTCTTCCTGATCATTATTGAAATAGCAAATGCAAAAATTAAACAAAACCCCAAAGATGCAAAAACTAGAAAAGTTGTTCTTCTCTGTGTCTGACTCATTGACTTGTAGAAGGTAAAAAAAGTAATAGATATGCTGATTTGAAGCTATTGATCTACGGAAATATGGGGGAAAGTTCTTAGACACACACACACACACACAAAGGTTACTATTGTCTCTTTGAAGTTAGGAGGAGAGCTTAAAAGCCACAGATCAAATAAGGAGCAGTTTTTGACCAGTCTGTGCTTCACTACAAAGTAAAACAACTATTCTAAGGAGGCTAATCTAGCATCACAGTGGTAATCTAGAGACAGCGGCTTCTACATTTTCATCCTACGTTGGTCCCCATTGACCAAACCATTATACTGTCACAGTGAGCAGAGTAAGCACAAACTTCACCCCTAAATGTGGATCTAGAAACATAGAGTAGAAGAAATGAAAAATTGGCTCCCAAACAGTACAACCAACAAAAGCCCATCCATGAGGAACACTTAAGAAACAACTACTACTGATTGATGGTAGCTAACAAAGAGATCTATAAACCGGGCAGTGGTGGCGAACACCATTAATCCCAGCACTTGGGTGGCAGAGGCAGAGGCAGATGGATCTCTGTGAGTTTGAGGCTTGCCTGGTCTACAAGAGCTAGTTCCAGGAAAAACTCCAAAGCTACAGAGAAACGCTGTCTCAAAAAACCAAAAACTAAGAACCAACCAACCACTCAACCAAACAAAAAAAAAAAAGAGATCTATAACTGGACAATGTGCAAAGAGTGAGAGAATTTGGAACACTTAGCCACAAATGAGATTTATTCATCAAATTCCTCTTTGTATCAAGATCCAAGGATCTAAAAAGGTAAAAAGAGGCAGAAAGAGTGCAAGAACCAGAGTTAGCATACCACTCTAAGAACATGGTATCTTCCTTACGCAACAGGACTGATGCACACCCAAACTCACACAGACTGTTAGTGTGACACAAGACGTGCACAGGGACCAACCAGACTAAATCCCAACACTGAAAATGACAAGCGAAACAAAGTCCCAGCCCTAACAAAGAAGCTATTTGCAATTGATACCTTCTGGGAATGGGGAAATAATTTTCTCTCATGGAGTGTCAGCATATATATCCACCACACTCGAGGGCAGATCCCATGCCTAGAAGTGATTGACCCAAATTAAAAACTCCATTCCATTTTTGGTGTGTCTTTTTTGTTTTGCTTTGTTTTCATATATTTGTCTCACTGACTTTTTCTATTCGTCTTGTTTTTAGTAATTTTTATATGTAGTTTATTTTTCTTTAAGAGAGAAAGTCAGAGAGAGAGACAGAGAGAGAGAATAAAGTTGGGTAAATATGGAAGGATTGGGGAGGATGTGAGGGAGACTATCACATGTGATCAAAATATATTGTATGAGAAAAATCAAATAAGGTTGAAAAAAATCTTCTGAATACCTGTGGGGCTGTAGTCTTGCCCAGTTATTCACTATAGAGCAATGTAGACAGCCATGAAAGTCTAGAGCAAGCAGCCATTTAACCTAACATACAACGGAGGTAATTGAGTGGTGGCCTGTGAATTTCAGTAAGCAATGACTCTTACTTTTATCTTGCTTTCTGGTAAAAAATATTAGATTTAGAATAAACAAATCTGTTAGATTTAAAAAAATCACCAGGTAACCACTCAAGAGAAGAGAATTTTAAAACCATTGTCAAGTAATAGTTTGGGTCACATACAACACTATCATACGTTGTAGAATATGTTTCAGTAAAAGTCAGTAAACAGATGTTTGGCAAACATTATTGCTCGAGTTTCCTTAATTGTTAGGCCCTGAGCTTGTGTCTCAGTGATGTTTGAAAAGAAATTGCCAACTGCTGAGATCAGCGGTTTAAGGGTAAAGGATGCTCAGGGAAAAAACACTGAAAAGAAAGCAGAGTCTCACGAGCCATTGTTTTCATGTTAAAATGTTTGTAGTACAATAGGGAAGGTTCTTACTCATTCCAGTAAACACATTTAAAAAATCTAAAATCTCTCAGTTTCGAAGAAGCAGTTATTTTGTTGACCCTTCATATAATTCACAATGAGCATAAATCTCTTAGTATTAGCATTTTTCTCACTTAATTTGCACAGATAATTCACAATTGACTCAAAATTTATTTAAAAGCAATCTAACATTGACAGGCCTATTTTTATTTGTATTTGCATTAGTGGGGTCTTTATTTCAGTGAAACAAATGAAGGGTTCAGCCTCAGAGGAAGCTCAAGGCCAGATGAAGCTAGGTGAGAGTGCAATTTCCCTTGCACTAAGTAATTCAAGACTGTGGGAAAATAACACTACTTCTGAACATACAAACTCAGAGATGGTCGCAGTAATTTCATTGTTGCAGTAATGACTTCAATTTTTCTTTCTGTATTTTATATTACACATTTAAATAATTAAATAGTTATTTATTAGACACATGATATTACTCTTCAGTATTTTATTATTGAGTTTGTATATTATTATGAACATTAAAAATTTTATTTGTATTTCAAAAATGTAATGAGGAAATAATTAAAAGGTTAAGGAAAGCATATACATAGAATCTTCTTAAAGCTTGTTTATATAAGCAATGCATCTCTAAATGTATTTGAACATTCTTAAAGAAACCAATGAAACCAAATATTAACAGGAACTTCTGTTCCTTCCTGTTTCATATACAACCTAAGACTCCAGAATAATAATTTAATATGTGTATATTTTATAAAAGACATCAAAAAGGTATATTAATGCTAAACTATTATATGGGCATATTCAACACTTACATATGTATGTATTTATATGTGTGTATATATATATATATATATAT
>LOEQ01003436.1:116081-136186 GCA_001685075.1 Bramus lutescens
CAGGAGGCCACGCCCTAGCCAAATGTGATTGGCTGAGCTTCCCCATCACTCCACTGTGAAACACTTCTTTAAAAGGAATATGACTAACTATCTGCCAACCCTGAAAATTATCAAAAGTTGTAAAAAGGAAAAGTAAGAAAATAAATCACTATGGAATCCATACAACAACCCCTTGTGGCACTTTGAATGTCTGAAAGCTAAAGCAGAAAAACCGGCTTAGGTTTCACAGGGGGTAGTTCTAGCCCAGGTGCACATAGATGGTAGAAAGGTTAGCTAAGACCTTAAGTTACGCTACTGCATTCCTCTTTCTCTGATACATGGAACACACAACACTACTGGGCTGGACTTTGTCTCTACTATTGCTTTATATACATCCCAAAATTAAATAAGCTTGTATACGAAGTAACCCTTATTTTTGTTAGGTTTGTTCACTCATGTTCATAGTTCAATGAACTATGACGCCAAAAAAATTATGACTCTGAAAATAATAGTTCCATAAAATGCTGCAGAAAAAGTTTCCTAAAAATTCAATGGTACTAATTTTAGGAAATAAGTAAAAAATATATATGTAACATTTTAAATGATCCCTTTATTCAGATGTCTGTGCTCATATCGTTATTGATTTTTTAAAAAAATAATAAGACCAAGCTCTGTTGTCATAGATTATATGCTGTTATTGCCATGTATGTCAAAAAAGAGCCTATGAGATTCTAGCTTGGAAATTAGAAAGTATAGTCCTCTATTAAATGTTAGCTATTGCATTTTCTCTCAAATAAAAGCTTGGCATTTGTAAAGAATATAATGGCTTTAGCAGTGAATTAATTTGAAACTTCAGTATGGTGCCAAAAGTGTGGGAAATATACATGAAATTAAAAGCGTACCTTTCCAATTCTAAGTATTGTTTCAATGATTTTATTAATACTGAATCTGACTTATGATTTACTGACTGCCAGGGTTTGTTTTTGAGATGACTAATTTTTTATTTTAATTTTTTTTGATACTGAGTTTCTCTGCATATCTTTGCAGTCTGTCCTGGAACTCATTCTGTAGACCAGGATGGCCTAAACTCACAGAGATCCACCTGCCTCTGTCTCCCCTTAAGTGCTGGGATTAAAGGCATTCACAACCACTGCCAAGATGGCTAAATCTTAGTTGTCAATTTGAAACATTTGGAAAGGGAAGCTTCAGCTGAAAAACCACCTTAAACTGACTGGCCTGTGGCCATGTCTGTGGTTCATTTACTTAGTTGCTAATTATTAGGATGTCACAGGCGACTGTGGGCCGTACCATCCCTAGGCAAGTGGTCCTGAGCTTCATAAAAAAAAAAAATATCTGGACATATACTGGAAGCAAGCCAGTAAGCAGAATTCCCCATATTCTACTTCAAGTTGTCACCTTGAGTTCCTGCTTTGATTTCCCTGAGGGGTGGACTGTGACTGGGAAGAAGATGAAATAGACCATCATCTTTCTAGCTTGCTTTTGGTTACAGTATTTATTACAATAGAAAGTAAACTAGAGCAGTACTTTCAATTCCATATGTAATTAATTTTAAATATTTTTTTATTTTCCCTATGCATTTATTCAATGAAGTCTTCTTTAGTTTGCTACACACAAGACACATGAGCACACACACACACACACACACACAAACTTGAAAAAATGGTGACCAAGCTCTCATCTATATAAGCCCAAATGAATGCATGAAAAATAGCATATATAAGAGAGATTATTGTATGCTAAATAGAATTTAAAAGCATACTTTGAAACAGAGGAAAAATGTAAAATTGTATTACTTTTACAGTTTTTTACTTCAATCTTGCTATATTATACTTTTCCTATATTTTATGATTTTTGTTCTTTGATATGTTCTCCAATGTATATTTTGTAACGCAATGCCCAGTAAAAGCATATGCTTATTTCCAAAACAGAAGCGTATATTTTTGTACCTGTTCATGAATAATCTATACTCTCTAAGCAAATAACATTTGTTTACTTAGGTCTGTTTCCAGGTTTATGTTACTATTATTTTTTAAGTCTGGCCATTATTATGTCTGAATTGCGGCATCTCTTAGTAATCAAACTTATGCTCTGACATATTAATATGAGTATTGAAAACATTCCAGTTACCCTCATGTCCCACACCTGTTGTCCACATATCTAAATCCTTTCCCCACATTCATGTCTGTCCGTCCTCTTCCTCTTCCTCTCCGTTTTCTTCTTCCTTTTCCTCTCTGTCTTGGTTGTCTATTGACCATTGAGTTTTTCAAAGGTCAAAGGTTGTGTAACTCTGGATTTGGAACAAACCATTGGAGCTTGGTGAGTCCACCAGAGTACACACAACTAAATATCATGACTCTCCCTCTCCCAGAATATTTCATAAGTTAATAGTTGAATGGAAACTTTTTGAGTTCTTTGTGTTTTCTATACACAAATCCTCTGTACAATGTCTATCAGGCAAAGACATTCTCCCATTTTGTGGGCTTCTTCTGCTGACACTTTCCTTTACTGTGTAGAAGGCTTTGAGTTTCCCGAGATTCCATTTGTTGATGATTGTGGGTCTTATTTTTTATACCTCTAGAATTCTAGGTTGAAAGTTGTTACCAGAGTATCAAGTCTTGTGTAGAGGTCCATGACCAATATTTAGGTATGTGCACTACTCAGGTTCATTTTTTCGGCCATGTTGAGACCCAGGATTCTCATCATCGGTAAAGATATTGTCTTTCTCGCATGTATTCTTGGTATATTTATCAAATGTCAGATAGCTGTGGTGTTAGACTTCTTTCTGGCTCATCTGTTGTATTACATTAGTGTATGTGTCTGTTTTGGATCATTACCTTACTGCTTTTATCACTATGGTTCTACATTATAATTTGAAAATAAGTGTGATATTTCCTCAAGCAGTACTCTATTATTTTTTCAGTGTTGCTCTGACTGTCCTTGACCACCCCCATATCTCCTCATGTCTACAGCCTAGATTGTTAAGTTCTGAGACTCCGCCCAACTTGAAGCCCTACTGTTTGTCAGCTCAGGCTCTCAGCCCACCTTTGCTGGTATTAAAACATTGAAATTAATGATATTTCTTAAACTACCATTAGTTTGTGACTGTAGCAGGAAATAACTAAATGCTGTTTTTATGTGCAAGGATAGTTGTCAGTATTATTATAGTTTAATCATAATATACTACCACATTAAATTTTAAAGTATTGCTTAAAACACTACAGTATAATTCTGTGTTTTGAACTGTGTTTTTTTTTATTCAATCTATAAAACTGACAAAACTTTGATCATAACAAAAACATAGGAAGTTAAACTTTCACTTCACTTCCTTCCTTGTCTATATGGTAAACTGAAATGATTCTTTTCTGTTGGCTCTTAGTCTTCTTCTGTTGATATTTTCATGTTCAAATCATTTTAATGTACTCGATTTCATTAAAGGAATATAAGACATTATTGAGTTCTAAAGATTCATTTGTAGAATTACTTCTACTGAAAAACTCTGCTCGTATATTCTTTTTCTGTCAGCCTATTGATTGTCCTCAAAGAACCATATTACCCTCTAGTATAGAATATTTAGTTTCCTAACTTTTTTACTTATAGATTATTTTAGCTCAGTTGAACTTGCTGAAATAATTTGGTTGGGATTTTACAGAACTTTTTGTTTTCAATACCTTGTTTATAAAAACATGGTGAAACGTCTACTTGAGGAATGACCATTTTATTTTCATCCAATCTGTGAATCAGAGCTACTTTCAGAAATATTCTGTGAATTATTTTAAAGTCACATCTGAGATTATGAGATGATAACACTGTGGATAGTTAATAGTATCTAATATTTACATTGAGACAAAAAATAAATAACAAATTTGCTACTATGTTCACTGGTCCAACATTTTGGAAGAAATTTTGAGACATTAAAACTTTGAAATATTTAAAATGCTGAAAATTTTTGATAGATTAAATATTAAACTTCTCTATATTAAAGAAACCATACCAAATTATCACATTATCTTTTAACACATTACTAGCCAGTGATGAAGATGTGAGAAGATGTCAGACAAGGTAATTGAGTCATCCAGGCTTATGAGTCTCAGAGAAACAAAGCTATCTACAATGAGGCAGAAGACTTTAGTAATATCTCACTTCCTCTTAGTAATAAAGTTGATGAGTGTAACACATGAAATGGTATGTTACACATGGATGATTTAGGATCAGGGAAGATTATTGCTCTATCCTTCAAAGTAACAGTAATAATATATGAACATATATTTGTCCTCTCTGTAGAGAAATAAGAAAACACTTTAATATCTTCTGTAAAACCACTTTGGCAGTTAGTGAATTTTACATACTCACTTTATTTGACATCTATAGCTAGTGTCATTTTGGTAATAGTTTTGGCATTTCTTTCTAGAGTCTCATGTAAAATAATGAGGGCTCCTTTTAACAACGGCATCATGGTACATACACCCAATTAAGATTCTGGAATTATTATCATCTGCTTACATAGTTGCAGAATCTCTCCTTATTATTCTGAACAAAATCTCTCTAAAAGAATAGATAGATTTTTACACAGGGAGAGTTGGAGCTTTCTCCAAATGTCTCTGGGGTTCTGGAAATGTATAAAGCAGTAAAAACCATAGTAATCTGTACTGCTGTTGTGAGGGAGAGAAGTTGTGTGTGTCTGTGGAGCTTCCTATTTTTTTGTTTTCTCTCTTAAATACAAAGCACTGGCATTAAAGTCAGGAACAAAACAAGACAGTCCATTTTCCATAGTTATTCTATATAGTACTTGAAGTCTTAAATTGAGCAATAAGACAACTGAAGGAGACCAAGAGAGTAACTATAAAGAAGAAAGAAGTCAAAGCACCTTTGTTTGCAGATGATGTGATTGTATACATAAATGACCCTAAAACTTCCACTGGAAAATTCCTACAGCTGATAAACACTTTCAGCAATGCAAATGGATACAAAATTTACTCACAAAAATCAGTATGAGTGGCATCCTATATACAAATGACATGTGGACTGAGAAAAAAAATCAAGGAAAAGACACCTTGAATAGGTAGCCTCAAAAAATAAATAAATAAATAAACATATCTCTGGGGTAATGTTGTGAGATGATCTTTTTGTACATTGTCAAGATGTGTTTCTGCTAAGGCATCTACTGATTGGTTTAATAAAGAGCTGAATGGCCAATAGTTAGACAAGAAAAGATAAGTGGGACTGCTTGAGACAGGAACTCTGAGAGGAATCTGAGACACGGAGAATTCACCAGCAAAACGCAGAGCAAGTTGGATATACACTATAGAGGAGAGATAATGAACCACATGGTAGAATGTAGATTAATATAAATGGGTTAAGTTATAAGAGCTACTTAGAAAGAAGCCTAAGTTAAGGCCAAGATTACATACATATTATTTGGGAACTGGTGGTCCAAAGAATATATGACTACAGGGTAACTTTAACCAAGCAAGTGAATGACTTGTGTGATAAAAACTGAAAATAGAAATTGAAGGAGATACCAGAAGATGGAAAATCTCCCATGCTCATGGATTGGTAAAATCAATAGATTAAAAATGACCATCCGACAACAAAATCAGTATACATACTCAGTGAAGTCCCCCAAATTCCAACACAATTCTCTATAGAACTTTAAATGACAATTTTAAGCATCATATGAAAACACAAAACACTGCAGGATAGCTAAAGCTATCCTGGTGCTGGAGGCACCATTGTCTCTGATCTCAAATTCTATTCCAGAGCTATAGTCACAAAAGCAGACATATTGACAAAAGATAAAACTGAAAACTATAAATAAGTCCAGACACCTATGGACATCTAATTTTAGAAAGAAACAAGAAATGTTCACTTGGACCTTAAAAACATCATCATCAACAAATGGTACTGATCAAACAGGCAGTTGCATTTAAAAGGATGTAAATAGATCTCCACTCCTTCTTTCTCTGTCTATCCCTGTAGGGGAGCTTTCCTCCTAAACAAAAATTATATTTTGTTTAGAGTTCATTTATTTTTTTTACAAATTTAATATTCAATATTTATGAAATTCACTTGACCTCTCTACACAATTTTCTGTTGTATTCCAGTGTGTGCATCCATCTCCTCCTGAAGTCATGCACCTCATGTCGTTCAGACCCACAGGGATTCATGGATGTATGACTCTCTACAGTTTGCTCTTTTCCTCTCCCTAATAGGCCCTTAAATATTCCATTTGCATGAAACAAAAGCCCATTTATTTCTATTTGGTTAGCTTTCTCCCATAAATTAGCTCCTCTGCAAGAAAGTTGGCATTCAAAATCTTGTTTTTCTTTTTTTCAATGTACTTGTATTTTTTATTCAAGATTTATATAATTTTATTTGATATATTTTCAAACTTTTGTATAAAAAAAACACAATTTGCCCCATCAAATGAAAGACAAACTCACATTTCTCTTTGAGACAGGTCCTTTCTGACTTCTAGAAGATAATCAAGGTGCCAAGAAATAACATTTTAAAAGGCTTTTAGAAGTCGTCTTATCTAGCAGAACAGATTTAAAAGGATGTCTATAAAATTCCTCGAAAAATGTCTGTGCTTGAAAGAATTTATGAGGCACACTCTTCATCCCCTTGATGTCCTAGAAAAGTGTTGTAGCCACACCCCTGAGATGTTAAACCTGAGAGCACATTTCACTGGCAGAGCCACAGGTTTAGCCATATTCTTTGTCTATTTAATACTTTCAGATCTTTGTAACAGTATTATTTTTAAAGCCAGTTGATTGTTATATGGAAATGTAATTTCTATTTACTACAACCAATAAACAGCTGGAAAAATATAAGAAGGTCTATCTATCTATCTATCTATCTATCTATCTATCTATCTATCTATCTATATTCATAAACACTGGTTTCCATTTTCAACATTCTTCTATTGACATCTCCTTATTCAAATACACAATTCCTTTACATTTTCATCTATCAATCTATCTATCTATCTTTCTATCATCAATCCATCCATCCATCTAGCTAATCTATGTATTATAGTTATCAATGTTGGATAACATATGTTCCAGCTTATAGTTAAGGAGATACGATATGCAAAATGGCATTGAGATGAGTCAGCAGCTGTCTTCCTCTTCATTCAGGGGAGACATTTACAGCCTCACAGGTAGGAAAAGAGTTGCTTTTACTAGCAAAGAAGGTTCAGCATAATGTGAAGATTCACAGCCCTCAGCATAGGTAAATGGGCTAAATTCTCCCAGAGAAAGTTTAATGAGTTCTTCCAATTAGTTACTATGCTCTGACAATGACGCTGCAAGACTCTGAGGATAATTTTTTGCTACACTGTGATGGCCTGTAGTTGTTCGTGATTAGGATTTATGTTCAATTGTAAAAGTCAATCCTGTGACTACAATAGACTAGAAACTTTTGTTTGTCTCCTTTTCCAGAGTAGTCACAGAAACCTTTTTTAAAAATCCTTACAAAAATTAAAAGCATTAAAAATTTCATATTATTGCAGCACTTTCTCCAATGAAATAAAAAGTAACATCTTGGTTTCATTTATGTATTATTTTCAGTGTTTTAGCAATTTCTTGGTTACCTGCCTCTAAACACAATTACTCCGTCTTCACAGCGAAAGTCTGCAAATTTTCACTAACAATCACTTGAGTGCTTTAGCCATCAGTTGGACATTATAGATAAAAGTTGTCAATAAAAATGATGTGTAGGGTAGGTAAAACAAAACAACCTGAGATATCTTTAGTAGTTCTTTAAAGCCCCTAAAATAGTATAGTTGGTACTTCTTTTTTTTCCCCCTTTTTGTTATTGTTAACTTTGAAAGGCTGGGTTGTCCTAAATGTAGGTGATCCAAGCCATATTGATATGGCTCAAAGCACCTCATAGAACCACAGACATAAATAGCAGATTAGCCAAGTATACATGCACAGGACACTAATAACCCTATGAACTCTTTAAATATCAAGTTTGTTGGGATTCGTAGCCCTTATTTTTCACATAGTTATGAAGAAATCTTTTTTTAAGATGAAAGAGCTGTAAATATTTCCATGACATTAAAGAACTACAGGTTACTAAGGAAAAATTTATTTACCATTCTGTCTATAGAATTGAATGATAAAGAATCACAATTTAGACAAATGTAGTTATATCACAAAAGCAATGTAAGACAACGTGATCAGGGATGGCTGAGATTCAGGAGTAGCAAGCTCAAAGTAGTAAGATAAACAGAGATGCACCTATCCATAGATTGTGTAAGTGTGTGTGTGTGTGTGTGTGTGTGTGTGTGTGTGTGTAGGAATACAAAATTTTGACTCTTAAATCATTTTTCAGCATTGGTATTATTCCAAGGAGAATCTGAAATAGAGCTTTTATGTGTAAGCTTGATGGGGAATTCACCTAAGAAAAATAGAATATACTTTATTCCAATAATTTACTAGATTTTTTGACTGAAAAGCATTGATTTTTTTTTATAATTTTATCTACTAATTCAAGTTCCCCTTTTTTTTTCCTTCTCCTGCCCACCATATCCTGCAACTTACTAGATTTTAGTCTTTGGGTTGCAGAAAAGTAGTTTTTGATATTTCAAAAGTTTAAAATCCTATGAATAATTTATAAAAATCAAAAGAAGAGAAAATAATTGTCTTATACAATAATGGGTATTTTAAATCATTACTTGAGTTATTTTATAATTTGAAATGTGTGCATGTGTCCTTAGGGCTGGTGTTGGATGGAGAGGCAAACTAAGTCAGTGATGCAGTGATTATCTAGTAATGCTACCCAACAGGCTGCAGCCTGCAAGAAAGGATTGTCAAACAGCCGGAGATGATTTAAGAAATATCAGGCCTAGGAGTTCTGCAATTAGAACAGATGGTGACGGGAAGAGACAAAGATTAGTGTGCAGGTTATACATACATAAAAAGTCAGAGAAAAACCTTAGTTATTAAAAACCAAATTTACCGAAAATGGACGCTGCTAAGAAGTATTGTGTAAAGTATGTTCCTGAGAGCTCTGGCCTTTTCTCTCTTTAGTATTTTTTTTATTTTTTAATTTATTTTTGTTTTTATTAGATTTTTTTTAAATACCGATCCAAATTTCCACTCCCTCCCCTCCTTTCATTTCCTTAGCGCCATTGTCATTTTCTTATAAAAGGGAGAACAGTAATAGGAAAAAAAAAACATTATTTTCAGTTCTTTTTCCATTAGTCCTTTGGACTACAAATGTGTAAACTGTCTATAGTCGATCACAGTTTTGAAAATTCTAAACACTTTTTGTTATAGTGGCAGCTCAGTGAGTAACAGGTCTCAGCGATTCAACTGAAGAACCAGGACAAGGGAAAGCTGGGCTCAGGAAACAGATAAGCTTCATCAGTAAAGACAGCACTTCTGTGCAAGGAACAGCGCATGAACAAGGACAGTTTGGGAACTGTGCCTGCACTGGATGTCTGCTCTTGCAGAGCTGCATCAGTGTGTGGAGGGTGATAAAAGGAAAATGGGACATCCTCTTCAATTACAAGCACCTCCGAAACAGAATCCCATGCTTAACTAGGCAAACAACTGAAAGACATTTTCTTTTCTCCCTGATGGAGGGTGTAGTCCAAGATTAAGGTGGCGAGAATGATTTGATTTCAAGGGCTGTCTCCTTGGCTCACAAATAACCACACTCCTCTTGTCTTAACTAATGAGCATCACTTTATACAAGCATCTCAGAGAGAGAGAGAGAGAGAGAGAGAGAGAGAGAGCCTCCCTCCCTCCCTCTCTCAATACAAGGATGCTTGTTACATTCTAGTAGAGCCTCAACTTAGCAGCCTCATTTGAAGTTAATCACCTCTTTCAATACCTATCTTTTATTTCTAAATAAGGTCAGGTATCTGGGATAATGGAAGTTGAGCCTTCAACATATGGTTTCATCCCATATGAGCAGTTTCCATTAAAAACATAGAAAGGCAAGGTCAACATATATAGTGTTCCTAAAAATATCCTAATAAGTGTGTAGATGCATATTCAGAATATTTTAATAAAATTATGCTTTAATCAGATTTTATGTAGGTTATTTTGGCTTGGTGGTAACGTTATTGTTATTGCTGCCTTCAGACAAAAAGGCAAAGTTAGGGGGCATTTGGTAGATTGTCTTTCTTTTAAAAGAAAGTGAAATGGTGCAAGACCCTCAGTTTGCTGACCCAAGCACTCTCTATTAGCTGGTGATAGAATTTATTCAAGAAATGTTAATAAATGGTAATAAGTTGTGAATCAACATCAGGAATTGCCAGATGGTGCTGGTCTATGAACATTATTTAGATTAATTACATTTCATTAGAACGATCAAAATTGTTATGTGTAGGAACATAGATAATAAATATTTAAACACTCACTATTCTTACCGAGATCTGAGTAATGTGCTTAATTTTAACTTTTATTTTATATGTTTCTCATAGAGATTTTTAAGTGGTAATGAAACTGAATATACACACATGAGCGGTGTATGCAAAATATCTAACCTAATATTCACTGTGAAAGATAGATGTAGCATAGTTTTTAAACTGACCTGTCAAATTATTTTTGAGATTATAATTTAATTGTATTTCTTTCTTTCCTTTCATCTACATGCCTTCCCACTCTCCTTCAAATCCACAGTTTCTGTTTTCACCAGTTGTTACTATTCAGCTTTAAAGGTTTACAAGTTAGGATTTAGGCTGAGCAATTTAATGCTATGTAGCTCTTTTGGGCTCAAAGGCTCCTGGGATTGCTAGCGTACCTTGAACACTATCATGAAACTGCAAGAATTGTGAATGTACTAAAGCCATTCCAGGAGCCAATGAGAGCCCTTAACTGAATTTTTTAAACTGCATCACAGTCTTTTGATAAAAGAAATGATGAAAGGCTAAAAAAGAAGTCATTCATAACATTACAGAAATGTGGCTGTTGAACATTAAATTATCACTTTTACCTTGCAAATACTGAAGCGATTCTCCTATAGTCTCTGCTCACTGCTTGTGATCACTCTTTGACTTTCCCAGATTTCATCTTGCAGCAGCACCTTGCAAATAGAAAGTGATCAAGTTACTACATATTTTAATTCCTTCTCCGTCTTTTCTCTGGTTCTTATTGGTACTATGCTAAGAATTCTCTAACACCACAGCAATCAGCCCAGTTCACTTCATTTCAGAGCGCAGCACATGACAAAGTTAAATATAGTATAATGTAAACCCGGAGTCTGAATGAGAGGAAGTAGCTCATCAATGGATGACTTCCCAGGTAAGAAATTGGATGATTTATACAAATCAATTTAATTCTTCCAACAATCTAATTAGGTGAAATTTGGCATATACCATTTAGATATCATTTCCAGAGAAGCTTAGAAACTAAGATAATGTAAGTGTACATAGCAACAGAGAATTGAATCTACTCAAAGAAAATGCCTTGAAAAAATATTGTAGAGACAGAGCTCATTTGAGAAACCAGTCCCAGTAGTTACTGTTGGAACCTTAATTTTATCTTCAAAAATGTAAATATGAATGATGTTTATCATATAATAGTGTGAGTACTAAGTAGGAAACACCTGCAAAGTTCTTACAGTATTATTACAATAAAGTATTCCCTCAGTCATGGCAGGCTATCTTCTTTCATGCTCGCACTGTTTCTCCACCACTTAACATTGCTGAATTGCCCTAAGAATAAATCAGGTTACTTCGGAAGAATAGCAGCTGCATGAATGTGAGCGTCTTCCTATTTCTTCCCAGATATGCATACCATTAGGAAACAAAACAGAACAAAATAAAAAATACACGTGTTTTGCAAGGTGGCAAAACTCATCACACAGAAAAGTATTTATAAAGAAATCAAAAGCAAAATCTCAACATAATGGTCTGTGCCTGCAAAGCAAAAAGGGGAGAAGGCTGACAGATCCAGGAGGAGAGAGAGAGAGAGAGAGAGAGAGAGAGAGAGAGAGAACAGAGAGAGACACATAGAGAGAGAGAACACAGAGAGAGAACAGAGAAGGAGAGGGAGAGAGAACAGAGAGAGAGACAGAGAGAGAAAACAGAGAGAGAACAGAGAGAGAGACACAGAGAGAGAACAGAGAGAGAACACAGAGAGAGAACAGATAGACACAGAGAGAGAACAGAGAGAAAGAGAGAGAACAGAGATAGAGAGAACAGAGATAGAGAGAACAGAGATAGAGAGAACAGAGAGAGAGAGAGAGAGGTGCAATACAAACAACAGAGGAGGAGGGGTGGGACACTTAGACCACTTGCAGGGAGGGTTTTAGAGTCAAAGACCTATTGCCAAATGTTGGCAATCGTCTATCTAGGTTTTGGTAATTTCCAGGAGGAGCTACACAAAAGGGGTGCATAGCAGAGGTGAAGTCCTCAGAAAAAAAACATTACATGTGAACAAAACACACGGGGAGCGATAGTGTCCACTGAAGGTGTGGCAAGACAGAGAAAGAAGACACTCATGGATATCTGAAAGAGTAGGGTCAAGCAATTCCTCTTTCCCACGTCATAGTGATACTTTTGCCAGCAAATAAAGCCTGCTTAGTGAGTTAAGTGAGAGCATGTGCTTTAAAAGGAGAAACTCTTTCTAAAATATTTGCAAATATGAACAAAAATCCTCTTCCACTGAATGTTAATATTCACTGAAGGAGAAGAAGCAGGAAAGTCAGGTGAGTACAGCTTTTCAAGCAACTTTCACCAATACTTTTTAAAATTCTTCATAAACTTTTAAAATGGAAAGCAAAGTAAAAGAAAAAAATCACTCCAGATCCTCAAACACCCTTGAAAAGAAGGCATAATCTGAAATTCAAATACGGGGCAAGGTGGGTAATTCCCTTGAAAGCAGAGCATGAATTTGGGAGAGAGAGTAAGGGATCATAGAAGGATCTGTAGAGGAGAGAAGAAGGAGAATCATACATTGTTCATGTAAGAAATTCTTAAAAATTAATAATTTAAATAAAAAACAGGTTAGTAGACAAAGTTAAAACAGCATTTGAAATGGAAGGAAAATAGAATGAGATACAGTGAGATTTGACTCAATAGAAAAGAAGTACTGCCAAGTAACATTATTCTCTGTGTGTTTACATGTGTGTATAGTGTGTACATGTATACACGGGTGTTCTTGTCAAGCATATAACACTCACAAAAATGTTTAGAATAATCAAGCCTTAAAATGTCAACAAATTATTATACCAACTGCAATATTCATCAATACCTGCCTCAATTATTGGAATAAACTAGAAAAGATAAGAAAAATGGTAAATATCTACATTAATTCTAAATTTTCAGAATGAAACATTTTTGATAACATTGGATGAAAGAAAAACAAAAATAGAGAGTTTCTGGTATCAAGTTCTTGATATCATTTTTGAGTCATAATATAGTCTCTACTAAAATAAAATAGAACAATAAATAATTTAAAAACAAAGAGATGGAAAACAGGAAATAAGACAGACATCAGAGAAAATTTTGATAAAGAAAAAACAGGGACAAATAACATTTGTATTCTCTACCTTTTCACTGCAGCGCCAAAAGCACCCCACAGGAAGTACCTGACGGGAGACCCAGATTTGCTTCCCTAATATTGAGGGCTGCAGAGAATCTCTTGACAGAAAGGGAGAGAGGTCCACAGTAGGTCAGAAAGCAGAAAGGGGGTCAAACTAGTGCTCAGCTCTATTTTTCAATGTTTCCTTTTATTTAGGTTGGCAACTTAGCCCATGAGTAAGAGCAGGTCTTGGGTAAAACTATTTCCTTCACAAACATTCTCTAATAAAATGAATAGAAGTCATCAGGTATGAAAAAGAGAGACAAGCATGATTAAAAGGCATATCATAAAAAGGCTAAATAAGAGGTAATAAATGACAAAAATTAGAAAAATCAAAATAACATGTGACAAACTCTGATAAATCATAAACAAATAATTTTAATAGTAAGCACTTTTCAAAGCCGATTTATCTAGAAAGTCTTCCTTATAAAGATCAGTGAGCTGGAACACCAGTATTTAAACAATTTACAGTGAATGCATTGCCAATTCATTTTCATTTATTAGAAGCTTTTCAATAAGACAAGAACTCTTTAAAATCACCTTTTGCCTCAATGACAAAAAATATACAATAAGAAAACTAGAAAATAATGTAGATGCAAAAATCCTTAAGAAAATATTGATTAAATATAGCAATATATAAAAGAATTTCAATGTGACCAATTCCTTACCTGAGGCACTCAAATGTCCTTCAGGCTTGTAATATAGATGTGTGATGAATATTTAACTTCAAAAATATGAATAACATTTGAAATATTTGAAATTATAAATATTAAACATAGTAATATGTCAATTTTGCACTTAATGAAGATATGTAGGACAGTAGGAGAATATCATACATTATATTTATTCCAATTTAGATTTTTTTGATTTTTCGAGACAGGGTTTCTCTATAGCTCTGGAGCCTGTCCTGGAACTCGCTCTGTAGACCAGGCTGGCCTCAAACTCACAAAGATCCACCTGCCTCTGTCTTCTGACTGCTGGGATTAGAGGTATACAACACCACCACCCACCAAAATGTTTTAATACAAAATATCTAGGCTGTGTGGTACAGCTCTTCACTCCTAGGCTATAGACTTGACGAGCATGTTCTCTACAGGAACTTCAGGCAGTTATATATAATACAATAGTTAGTGTTGTATATGCAAATATACATAAATAGAGGAAAGGCAGCCTAAAATATATAAAAATTTGGGCTCCATTACAATCTTATAAGACAACTATTGTGCAATCCATTTTTTTTTAACATTTTAGAAAACTGTGTATGGAGGTGGTGGTAGGTAGTGTGTTGGTGTGTGATGCAGGCCAAGTTTGCACACGCAATTACAGTGGCCTTGATGCACGATCTTTGACCAAATCAGCACTATTTCAGTGTGTTCACTATTTCAGCAAGGCTGACTAAGGGAGTTCTCGGGATGCATTTCTTTCCACCCCGCAGAATGCTAGGATTACAGGCATGTCTGTACATGTCTGGCTAATGACCTGGGTGCTGAAGATCCAAACTCGGGGTTTTCTGCTGTTATAGTAAGTTAGTAGGTGCTCATATTTGCTGAACCGTCTCCCATCCCTCTGCATTCCACTGCTAATTAAAAGTATTTTTACATAGTGTATAACAGTGTGTTTGTTTGTGCCTACTGGCCAGCATTAACTAGGTGCTGAGGAAGCTGCTGGTGTATCTCTTATAACCACCAGCTTAGTTTCTACCAATGAAACTGATTTTTCACGTAGAATTTAAATTACATTTTACCTTTAACCCTAGATATTAACTCAACTGGATAAGGGAGAAATACGGAAACTAAGTGGACATCATATATAATGATAAAAGGTGAAGATTTTCTCATAAGTTTAGGAACAAATTAACAATGCAAGATTCAGTAAGTTTTGTGAAGTTCACTTGTGAGTCCTAGAATTTTTCACAGCACAAGAAATAATAGTTGATTGCATTCTTATCAGAAAAGTAGAAATGGCCTTATTTTTAAAGAGCAAGATTTTATAGAGATCAGGATTTTAGAAATTTATCTATAAAATCAAGTAAAACCATCTAATAAACTGAATTTGGTAATTCTACCTTCTGATAACAAACAATTGAAAAGCTAAAATTAAAATACAAACTGTCAGCAAAGTAGAAAATATGAATATTTATGGATAAATCTAAGAAAATAGCTACATGATCTGCATACTGTAAAACACAAAACCCAATTCAGAGAAATCAAATATCTAAATAAATAGAAAAAAACCCACACCATCGAAGCTCAGGAACCCAAATACTAAAAATAAACATTGTAAGATGGTAAGTCTCAGATTCTCTCATACTTAACACAATTCTAATCAGGCTGTCTGTGTAAGCACGTGCATACTAAAAGTTCAAAAATGTATCCTCCAATTTGACATGTTAAAAACTAGAATATACAAAGGTTTTCATAAAAAGAAAAAAGGAATAAAATATTCTTTGGTTTTATGATTCATTATAAAGGCAACTGGATGAATATGACAGGGCTGTTAAGGTGCATGAGCAGACCAATGATATGGAATACAAAAAGTGAAATTCAATGTGCATATCAAACCAAGAAATCATAGATTTTTGTATTGAAACTCATTTTTTTTACACAAAACAGTTTCAACCTGAGCCTTTGCTCTTATGCCAACTGTGATGGTTAATATTGTCAGTTTGAGGAAACCTAGACTCATCCATGAGACAATTCTGTTGTTCCACCTGTGAAAAACTATCTGGACTGCACCACTTGTCATGGGGCGATCCATCTTAAATGCAGAGCACCCAGTGGATGGTACAGCTATAAGGAGCTCTGAGGGTGAAGCTTTTACATTTGCTGCAGGTCTTCTCCTCGAATCCTTAGTTTCTGATGATTATTTTAAACGCTTTCACCTGGGCTGTGTCTCTTTTGCTTTCTCCTCAGTGATCCCTCCGAAAGTAGCTTTTAATTTGGATAAAGTTAAATAGCAAATATTTCTCTTCACTAAAGGCAAGCTTGCCTGCTTTCAACCAGCAATGTTTTACTTGCCCTGCTTGCAGTTTTGTGCTTCATAAATTTGTAAACTTCCGTGTTCTGTAGTTCATGTGGGTGTGTGTGTCAAGGTCCTCTAGACAAATAGCTTGGACGTATGTCAAAAGAGGACTTATTAGGTATTGGGTCACAGTATGGTTTTGATATAGTACCACAGAGGCTGAGAACCCAGTACTTGCTCAGTCCATAAGGCAGGGGTCCTCACAAGTCCCAAATTGGCATAGAAGAGCTTGAGGATTCCTTGATAGACAGCAATTTCTTGTTGCATGCTGGGAGAAACTGGGTTCTAACTTCAGAGAAGGGTAGCAATCTCTAGAAAAACGACACTTATTTCTCCACACACTGTTTGACACAAGCAGGGGCACAAAATATTTTTTTTCATAATTCCACAGGATGTAACATTAAGCCTTGTACATTTTTACTTAAAAGCTGCAAACTATTAATGTTTTAGAGTGTCGACCAGATTATAGAAATCTTGACATTGAGAACTCAGGGAGAAAAAAAGGTTTTTTTTCCACTCTCAGTTTAAAAAGTATTTTTATACTTTTCATCTGAAGTTAATTAGGATTCCATGGTTAAAAGTATATATACCAAGTTTAACGAAGGTATATAAATCACCAGGACACTGGGAATTGACTGAGAGGGAAAGACTCAAATATGCAGCAAAACTAGGCCATCTATTCTCTCCTACCGAAATCAATTGCTTATAATTTGCCTTCAGAGCTGCCTGAGAAGAGAGTGAAAGCCTTTGGATCATTATTATCTACAACAATTACATATTAATTGGTGACAAAGAGAAAAAGATTAATTACCATTGTTAGTGGAGAGACAAGAGTAAAATAAGACACACAAAGAGGAAATTTTTAATCCCACTGAAGAATCAAACAGACAGACAGACAGAAACACGATCTTAGTTTATAACTTTTCTTTGATCCGTTCAGTAGAAGAAAAGTATCATCAGAGTGTGCTGTTACCTTCATTGTCCTTCTCCAGTAATTACAGTCAAATCCAATGTCTGAAGCCTGCATACACTATAAACTATTTTTCTCCACTATTCACAGAATGTCATTTTATGATATAGCAAGTTCACAATAAAAAATGTTTAAGAACTCTTGGCAGGCTACATAGCTCAAGAGATTTGTAATAGGTTACACAGTGCCTTTGATTTCTAGGTCATTGCCTTAAATCTATTCTGCTTAATGACTATTGGCCGTTCAAAGTGAAATGAACTGGCGAGTTGAGCACAGTTCCACAGCCATTTGTATCATCTAACACCTTTTCCAGTTTGTGGGTAAACAGAATCTATAGTCACCTCCATGCCTCAGTAAGCCAGTTAAGAGATTCAAGTTAAGAGTCTAGGGTTTAAATAGAGATACAGTCATTTTTTGATTGCACAATTTTCTGTTGCTAATTTGCTTTCCTTCAGTCCTAATCTGTCCACTTTTAAAATATGTAATACGAAAGCATTAATGTGCTTTGGGGGAAGGAGTTGGTTTACATTTCACAAAACATTGTCTCCTTCACTCAATTATTTCATTAAATATTGTATATGAGTGCAGTGGCAAACCTTCATGGAAGGTCGACAAAGGGAGTGACCCTGAAGTTATATCACTCCATTTAATTTCATGATGTATTCATCACTTACTTATGAGGACATTGTTATCAATTTTTAAACAAATGTTACAACATCTTTAAAGACATACAACTTCCTCGAGACACATGGCTTTGGTGGTAAAGTCTTAAGGTGGGAAAACCCCTCCTTTCATCATTAGTATCATGCAACTAGCCGTGGTTGCTGATGGCTATCTAACCACTGAAGACACAGAAGAACCTGATGTAGAAAGCAACAAAAAGACGATGACAAATGTACATATTAAAAATGCCATTTCAGATTCTTTGTTCTGGGTAGAATAGGAATGCAGAGGCTGGGGAGAAGCAAAACTTGTTCTACACAAGCTGATACAGCCATGACTCCAGAAAAGGTGACATTTACTCCGTGACCTGAATAATAACAAGAAAGCAGATGGCACAAACATGAGCTAAGAGCTTGCCAACATGCCAAGCAGGAGAGTCACAAAGTTCTGTGTGGACGTGTCCTTGGATTCTGGTGGAGGACCCTGGAGAGCAGGAAGTTGACATCACCTGTGACAGACCAGTGAGATCTACACTGTTTCCAAGTGTAGAATGAGGATAGTTGGGCCCTTAGGAGGATAACGGAGCAGAGGAGAATTGATGGTTTGGTCCTCAGAAGCAGACAGTGAGAAAAATTTAGAAGTGCAAGACACTAAACAGAAATCAATGTGTGAAATGATAAAAGTAGAAAGGGGCAGTGTTAGACAGAGAAAGCCCCCAATTTTAATGCTTGCCTCCCTTGCCAAAGAAATGGAAAATGAAACTTCAGATCATGATCCCAGACTGTGGCACAGATTTCCTATGTAATATATATGTATCCTATGTAATATATGTATAGATAGATATAGATATATGTGTGTATACATATATATATATATATTTGTTGTTGGCAGATAATGACTGTGTTTGTGGGGTATTGTGTGATCCTTGGTTGATTTATAACTGTCTATTGCTCCATTTGGTACATTCAGATCAACCATCATCTTCAACAATGTTTTTTTTTGTAGTGAGAACATTTGAAATCCTCTTATATAGCTGTTTTTTATTATAGAGTATAATGTCAAGAGAATAATCTGTCAGTAGACTACAATTTATGCCTTCTGTTTGGCTTTGAACTGGGCTTTATTAACCAGTCTCCCCACCACACATTCATGCCTGTTCTCTTCTCTCTGTAAAGCCTCTCAGAGCTGCAATTCTTTTTCCTATGAGCTTCATAGTGAAAGTCTTACTGTAGTTGTCCTTCTGTGCCAAGTGTTAACTAATTTAGTGAGGAACTTTCAAGCTTCACTCTGAACAGGTCATGTCATCCACAGTGTCATGTAAGGCTTCATGTAAATGGCAGACCACAACTTCAATCTGAGGATTCTTGAGGGTTCTGTAGCTGCTAAGATCAATTAGAATGAACACCTAGACAATGCCCCTCCATTGTTTCTCACATCCTTGCCTTTGAGGTACTACTCAGAAACCTCTTCAGGAGGCTCTGAAATTTTATCCCTATCCATGCTCATCCACATGATTTTGGAAATAAACCTTGTCATATGTAGAACTGGCAGGAAGGTAATTAGAGAAATCAGATATCTTAGATGGCAGGCAAAACTGAAAACAATGCCTAGTCAGACTTGTTGACTGAGTTTTCTGTCCTGCCCCATTCCTGAAATCATTAAGTCCCAAAGAAATCACACAGAGGTCTACATTAAATATAAACTGATTGGCCCATTAGCTCAGGCTTCATATTAACTCTTATAATGTATATTAACCCATTATTCTTGTCTATGTTAGCGTCATGGCTCAGTACCTTTTTCAGCGAGGGAGTCACATCTTGCTTCTTCTGTGGCTGGTCAGGACTGCAGAGTAGGGTTTCCTACTTCCCAGAATTCTCCTGTTCTCATTGACCCACCTCTACTTCCTGTCT